>PVIJ01006888.1:23054-87681 GCA_004024925.1 Scalopus aquaticus | reverse complement strand
AGATACATGAAAAAATGCTCAACATCACTTATAATCAAGGAAATGCAAATCAAAACCACTATGAGATACCACCTCACACCTGTGAGGATGGCACACATTAAAAATACAGGCAACAACAAATGCTGGAAAGGATGTGGAGAAAAAGGAACTCTTCTACACTGCTGGTGGGAATGTGAACTGGTCCAACCACTATGAAAAGGTGTATGGCGATTCCTCACCCTGCTAAACATGGAGCTTCCATACGACCCAGCAATCCCACTTTTGGGAATTTACCCAAAGGATACAAAAACACTAATCCGAAAGGATACATGCACCCGTATGTTCATTGCGGCACTGTTCACAATAGCAAAGGTATGGAAGCAACCCAGATGTCCAAAAATAGATGACTGGATCAAGAAGATGTGGTACATACACACAATGGAATACTATTCATCATGGAAAGAAGATAAACACATGCAATATGCAGCGACATGGATGGAATTAGAGGGGATCATACTCAGTGAAATAAGCCAGAAAGAAAGAGAAAAATATCGAATGGTTTCACTTACAACAGGACTGTAAGGGGCCTCCCCGTGGCGCAGCGGTTAAGCACTGCGCTGTGGAGCTGTCGGCAGCGGCGACGTGAGTTCGAGCCTGGCCGGGGAGAATCCCACATGGTGCGGCAGACCTCTCCTGCCTCGCCCACTGCTCCCCTCAGCAGTGTATTTCTGATCTGCCTGTTCTGCTCCCCGCTCTGTCTCTGGTGAACCCTCTCACCACCCCATGCTTCTGGCCTGTACCCCAGCTTGTATGTATAAATATAAATAAAAAATAAATCTTTTAAAAAAAGTAATAACAGGACTATAAGGAAACCAAATAGGAGAGAGACAATCGGGGTGGGGGGGGAAGGCGGAGGGAGGGAAGGAAAACAGCACAGAATGGAATAGAAAGAACACAAGGGACCATGGAGATGGATCACGGGTGAATTGGTGGTGGGCTACCCAAGGGGAATACAAAATGTGAAAGACATAAATAACAACAAAAATATATATTAAAAAAATAAAAGTTTAGAGCTGAAAAAAAAAATACATACATTTACAAAATTAAGGCCAAGTCTCTTTTTCTTAAGCATTTTATATATTTAAAAGAAGATTTACATATATTGCTGATGGCATTTATTAATGTATTCATTAAACATTAAGCATCTACTAAGATCAGCGTACTATATATCAACCTATCCTTTTAGATTATAATTCAGCAACACATATTTAGAATCATTACTATTTTTACATATTTTGTACCAGTAATCTGACTCTTGGGAATTTGTCCTAAGGTAATAATTCAGATACAAAAAAATAAGTGATATGTAAAATGTATTTATAGCAGCACTATTTGTAATGGTAAAAAATCCCTAAATACCCAATGATAGAGGAATTAACATAACTGAGGCATATTTATTCCAAGAACATTAGGTTTATACTGAAAATGATAAAGACAAAGTACAGAAAACAGAAAAGAATGTATGAAATACCAGGGAAAAGAAGAGACAAAACTTGTATGAAAGTATGACTGCAACTACAAAATCACACATACACACATAAAAAGTTATGGAGGCCAATGAAAATTATGAGCAGCTAATGTTATTTGGTGTTGACATTATATCTTTATTTTTCTTCTTGGAATATTGTAAAGTTATTGTAACACTAAGCAAAAATAATTGATGCCATTTATTAAAAGAGATTTATAAAAGTATACTTTTTTGTAGTGCCTATTAATGTGTACTGAATGTGAAACTCTTAGGATCCTTAACATTGGCAGTTTGGTTATATCTGGAAACATACTGAACTAAGATGTCAAGGGAAAAGATATTTTCTAAAGCCAGTAGTGATAGCCAGTATAATTCTATGTTTAATGGCAAGTAGCTCTCTAGCCTGAGCTAGGTCCATTCGCAACACAAACTTCACCACTTTCTGTGATTTTCCACTATTCTAAACAGCTTTTTATTTCCTTTGGTTCCTTCAGAACCTTGAACTTCCTGGACATCACTTGGAGTAAGGAGAATTCAGACTAAAGTAGGTTAAAAACATATTTTATGACTGATTTGTTTGTGAGGTTTTTATGAATGAATCACTTATCATTTCTAAGTCCTGGTTTTCTCACCTGTAGAATGAGGATGATACCAGCTCCTCTTAGGGTTGAGATAATAATGTATGTAAGATTTCTAGTACAAAACCTGCTCCCTAGTTGCAGGACCTAATAAAAAGGTTTCCTGTATTAATGTTGCAAAAGCACTGGGGTTCCCTTAGTCAAGCCATGTGAGGGGGTTGCTACAAAATTCTGCTCTTGTTTGCCTGGCACCAACCCCTGCCCATCACAGTGTGACCTCAAGCTGCACTTACGCTCTCAAAGCAAGTTCCTGGAGAGACCATTTTACTACCTATGTTTATAAAGTCAATATGTGCTTACTAGATGAAACTTGGAAGTCATTGAAAAAGAAAGTCAGTTCCCCAAATTCTCCTGACTTAAAGAAACATGGCTGCTAATATTCTGGTATATTTCTTTCCACGCTTTCCCCGTGCAAAAATTTTGAATATTTTTTAACACAACCGTAATCAGGCTACATACACAATTTTGCATTCTGAATTCTCCATTTAAATATGGTGGACAAATTGTTTCTATGTCATTTCAGAGTTTTCAATGTCTTCATTTTTAATAGCTGAGTATCATTTCAGTTTGGAAAATTTTCAAGCAACTTGTGTGATCTCCTTTCTTGTTCCAAGAAATCCCTCGTACGGGTTTTTTATTTCCAGGAGACTTCTGATTTTTCTAGGTAACCTCAGGTCACATAGTCAAAGACATCTGGGATTAGAAATATCTTCCCAGAAAAGTAGAGAAAGAGGAAGTGTAAAAAGAAAATAAATAGTGGATAAGTAAAAATGATAAATAGAAAGATTGAAAGAGCAGGAGTAAGTGATAAAGGGAGAAAGGAGAAGGAAGATTAAAAAAAAGAAGGGAAAGATGACTTAGAGAAAATAAAGGAGAAAGAGAAAGAGGAGGTGGAAAGGGGGGAGAGGGGAAAAGACAAGGAGGGAGGAGGAGTATGAGGAGGAGGTTTAATAGGAGGAGCAGGAGGGAAGGGGGGAGGCAAATCTGTCATTTTCAAATTAATCATGGTCCACTCTAGATTTATCATGATAGATGCTGTCTAAGGAAGATAACAATTCCCTTAGGTTCTCATTTCATTTGGCGGCTTCCAGCATATCACCAGCTTCTGAATTTTTGCTCTCAGGCATTCATATTTAATGTTATGGTCATTGGATATATTGGCACTTATTATTCTTTATTCTTTGTAAAGGCTTCTCATTATTACACTAAGGGGTGTACGTCTTGGGTGATTGATTCCCTGGGCTTCAAAGAACTGGGTCCTATAAAGTCATCCCTTGATTTTTCCTTATTTCATTTTGTTCCTTGATGATTCAGTGTCTTTGACTAGAATCAACATTCTTTTCCTACATTTTTTTTCTCTTAATGCCATAATTGAATTTGAAGGAATGTGGTTCATCTGCCATGCGCTGATGGGACTCTGGGCCCATCTCCTGTTTTAAGGAAAATATGGCATATAGTAGATTCTGAAAGTACCTATCTTGCTATCAGTTGATCAAAGCCTGGCTCCCCAGCCTGCTCTGGGAGTCATTTGATATTATGAGCCTAGGACCTACCATTGCCAACAAGAGATTGTGACTATAGGAACAATGGTAAAGCCTCTAGTTAACACTGGAGCTGGATATGAATAGTTTGTCCAAGCACTCATATTCCATCATCCCAGGAAACCAAATGTTGTACCATGGTGCCATGGCAGGACCATCCTCTGTCATTATAGCATCTCAGGCCCAATAACCAGGCAGAATCCCTCAACCCCTCGCAACGGGTCAGGGTAGGGGCAAGGGTGCTTCTCCACTAAGGAGCAGGCATGGTCAGAGAAACTGGGGTTTAATCTTGACTACTCTACTCAGGTACTCTATGGTTTGAGCCAACACATTGCTTTTTGGACCCAGCATCCTCATCTGTGAAATGGGGTAATTTTTATAGATGCTCTGGTTTCTTCACAGAGTTGTTAGAATTGAAAAGGGGATGATGGGAGTTAAAATGTATGACAAATAAAACATGCTTCACAGGTCATGGGAGAAGGAGAGTGTTATAGTGGTGCAAAGAACACAGTTTTGGAATCAGTTGTCCTTGGGTTGAAATAACAGCTCTACTATTGAGATACAACTTGCTTTTGCTCAGTTCCCTCATTCTGTAAATAGGCTAACAATGCCAGAGACATTTTGTAAAGACTGGATGAGACAATGGAAGTAAAACTGGGACATGCTTTAAGTAAGAAGTTATTAATATAATTAATTTCCCTGTTGTTTTTATGAGCACTATTATCAGAAGCAAATGTTCCCCCTTGGTGTTACAGACTTAATGTTGTGTCACCCCAGATCCATATGTTGAAGCTTAAGATCCCAATAGGATGCTATTTGGAGAATGCACAGTCAGTGTGCAGGATGGAGGGTCTACCTCCAGGGAACTATAGGAGTAGGGCATACAGAGATCCACAGTAAGACAAAAGAGTAGTATATTGATGCCAGGAAACATAGATGCTATACTACACCAGACGGCAACTAAAGATGTAGAGTAAAACAACCTGTACCCCTAAATGGGAGGCTTAAGGAACTGTCCGAGTAGCATCTGTGTAATGTGGTGACTGCCAACTTGAGCTTGGGACCTCTGGATGTGAGAAACTAGAACCTAGGACTGGTGGAGAGGGCTAGATCAGTTTGCCTGTGTGTCCATATAGACAATGTTATTCTCTGCAGCATGTGGTTTTGAGAAATACCTGTTTCATCCTTCCAATGGGCCAAAACCAAGATAATAACTGAATGATATCCTGCCATTAAGCAGAATTCAAAGAAGATGGGCCTGCAATAGGAGCAAGCACCCTAGGGCAAGGCTCTGTACTCTCAAGGTGAAGGAAACAAACCCTGGCATGTGACTCTATCTCAGCTTTAATCCCCTCCCAGTGGTACATATATTGACTTGTCAGAAAATCCATATACTAGAGCTGAACCTAGCATGAGATAATTTGGGATGCTTTAACAGAGGAAATGGCCTAAGGGAGGGAGTCACTATAGATAACCCTGCCCACCAAGTAAGTATCCATAACAACTCAGAAGGCTTGAACTCTTGGTACTCACTGTTACCCCGCTGTCCCAGTTCCTACTTCCTACCAGCACTAGTGTTCAGATCATCTGAAGTGCAGAGGTATCACTTTATGAAGTAATAGACATCTAAGGATCCCAGGTAAATAACTGAGGGATTACATCCTACAACCTGTAAACATAATATAAGGCTATTTCATCATGAAAGAAACACACAACTGATTATTTAAGTCCATAAAAGTTAAAAATGAAGAGGCAGGGGAACATACCACAAATGATGGAACAAAAAACCTGAGAGAAGTCATAATCCAACAGAACTGTGTAATCTGCCTGATGAGTTTAAGATACAGCTATAACCATGCTTGTCAAAATAAGAAAAACATTGGATGAACAAAAGTTGGGACTACAAATAGAAAGAATATAAGAATGGACCTAAAAAATACCATTAATGGAATTAAAAAATATGATACATGGCCTCAATAGTAGACAAATGCAAGTATCTTACAGAATCAGTGAGTATGAATGAGACACAGGCTACCAGAATTTGTGGGATGCAGTAAAAGGAGTTTTAAGTGGGAAGTTAATTACAATACAGGCCTATATGAAGATGCAAGAAAACCCCAAATGAACAACATAATACTGCACATAAAGCAACCTGAAATAAAACAAACAAGACCAAACGTTAGTAAAAGCAAGAGAATAGTAAACATTATAGAGCAGAGACAAATAAAATAGAAATACAAAAGACCATATAAGAGTAAAGAAACTAAGAGCTGGTTTTTTGAGAAGATAAATTTGATAAATCTTTACCTAGGTTATGGAGAAATTGAGAAAAACAATGGATAGAATCAGAAATGAAAGAGGAGAAATTACTACAGATAGTATAGAATTACAAAGGATCATAAGAGATTACTACAAATAACTACGCACTAACACATTCAATAAGCTTGAAGAAAAGGACAAATTTTTAGAATAATACAGTTTAACAAAACTGAATCAGAAGAAACAGAAAATCTGAATAGACCAATCACAATTATGGAAATTGAAACAGCCATCAAAAATATCCCTGAAAACCAAAAAGCCCAGGACCAGATGTGCTTTACAGATGAATTTTATCATATCTTTAAAGACCTTATGATCACTTTATTCAAATTAGTCCAAAAAGTCCATGAAGAGGGAATACTTCTAACACATTCTCTGATGCCAATATTACCCTAATATAAAAATAAATAAATAAATAAATAAATAAACAAAGACAGCACAAAAAAGGAAAACCATAGACTAGTATCTCTGATGAATATTGATGTGAAAATTATTAGGAAATGGAATTCAACTAATTTATTACAAAGATCATATATCATGACCAAGTAGGATTTATTCTGAGGATGCAAGTATAATTTAACATATACAAATCAATTAATTTAATATACTGTCTCAACAAAAGAAAGTAAAAAAAATGATAATAGTAATAGAGAGAGCATTTGATATGACACAGCACCCATTTATAATAAAAACTCTCAACAAAATGGGAATAGAAGGAACCTACCTCAATATGATAATGGCCATAAATTAGAAATCTACAGTCAATATTATAGTTAATGGTGAAAAATGAAAGCAAGGATGCCCACTGCCACAACTCTGTTTAACAGTATTTCAGGTTTTAACTAGAGCAATGAGATAACAACAAAGAAAAACTGATTGAAAAGAACTGAAACTATCATTATTTGCAGATAATGTGATATTATGCACTAAATAAAACCTAAAAATTCCACCAAAAAAGATATTAGAAATAATAGCCGACTATAGTGAATCAGATTATAAAATTGACATACAAATCTATTGCATTTTATATACAATAAGCAAAAAGAAAAATAAATTAATTAAAAGAAAAATAATTCCATTTGTAATCACATAAAAAAGAATTAAAAAGCCAGGAATTAGCCTGACTAAAGAGATGAAAGATTTATAGAGTGAAAACTATGAGGCATTATAAAAGGATATAAAAAAGGCATAAGGAGATGGAAAAATAATCCATGCTTATGGATGGGGAAATTAATATAGATAAAATGATTATTTTACCAAGGGTGAGACATAGCTCGAATGTACTTCTAATTAAAATTCCAATGATATTCTTCAAAAAAATAAAACAAAAAAACCCTAAAATTTAGATGAAACCACAAAAAACCTGAGGAAAAAGAAAATGTAGATATCAATTTACAGTGTTTGAAACTATATTATAAAGTAACAGTAAATAAAACAACATGGTATTAGAATTAGAACAGACACATGCATCAATGAAATGGAATCAAAAGGCCCACAACAAATCCATGCATATATCAACACTTAATTTATGACAAAGAAGCCACGACCACACAATGGAAAAAAGGAGAATCTCTTCAACAAATTATGCTGGGAAATCTTTCATGGCTACAGGTGAAAAAAAAAAAAGGATTTGAAATAAAATTAGTCATCTCCTATCAATTTGTATGTGCTCAACATGAATATGACAGTCAAATTCTAATTTTGGCTCTAGTTTTTTTTTTTTGGTAATCTGCAATAAATTGAGGTTTACATCACGAAATGCATTCAATAGTAATAGGCCTACAGTTAATACCTGCAAAACATCAAGTCATAGACTACTTCTTAGATTTCTTCGCTTGTCTCTTGTACAGCTGTTCAGGAATAGAATAGATGGAAGACGGTTTCCATTGTGCAAAAGCACAGCCTTAAGGCTCAGTTTCCAAGAATCTAGAAATAGCCTCCATTCTTGTGGGTCATGAGTGATTTCTAAGGCATTCATGAGGCCCTCAATATCAGAACAGAATACCAGAGTATGTTCCTTTCTGAAAAGAGGCTCCAACTGCTGGTGGCGCTTTCGATAGAAAGTAATTGTGACATCTTCTTCTAGAAGATTCCATTGTTGGAGTCCTGATCGTAGCAATTCTGCCTTGTTCTTGGATAAGTCCATATCACGAACCATGCCATTTAGTTCTTCCTGTGTTAGTCTGTGTGGGGTTGATGATGCACCACAGTGAAAATCTGGATCACTGCATGCTGATAGAACAGAAGAACAGGTCGGCTCACCCCTGTCCTCATCAGATGAATCAAGAGAATATTCGGCTGGAGGTTTTGGAATAGGAAGTTCCTCACCATGTGGAACTGATCTCAATGCAGATGGAATGTTTGGGTAGACTCTTCTCGATTTCTTTTGCTCTGTTATTATGCCAGAAAGAGGAAGAACCAAGCAGAAGGAACAGTCTTTGCTGTGGTTGCTTGTCTCTCTCCACACATGGGGACTGCAAATGGCATTGACGGTCTTTTGCCATCGAGCCTTGCATCCGAAGTAAAGATGATAAGCCTTCTTCACTTGACAAGTGATACTTTTTTTCTGGTTGCAAATGTCACTTCCCCACAAATAGAGCAGAAATTGTCCACGCTATTAACACACTTTCAAGGCATTCCTGTTCTGTATTGTGCCTAAATGGATAAAATAATAACAGTTCTATGGAACAGTAGCTTCAACTGTCTCGCACAAAGTCTGAAATATTTTCAATGCTCAACCATTCCAACAGGGCTTTCTATAGTGCACTGCTGACGTCAGCTTACTTCAGCAGCTACCTGGCAGTAGTATTGCATTGCATCAGAAAATGATGCAATCAACTCTGGATGATGTGTGCATGATGGTATTATGCAACGCAAGGCAATATTACATCATTCTAGGCTGATTTAGGATGTTGTTGCAGTCCTACTGGATAAATTTACATGGTGAAACATATAAAATGAATTATATGAAATATCTTCAAAATGAGAGCTAATAAAAAATTTTTTCAGGGTTATATTCATGTTCAGCACACCGAGATACTAAAGATTAGGGCCTCTTTAAGTCAGTAACAATCTCAATGTTGACCAGTACTATCTCTATGCACAAAAATAAATTCAAAATGGATTAAAGACTTAGCAGGGGAGGGACAGGAAAAAGGATCAAAATGAGGGTGGAAGCCCACTAGGGACTATGGTGAAGGTGCACAGGTGGGTAAATTGGTGGCAGAAGTTCTATGGGGTCTACATCTCAGAAAAGAAAGAAAACATTGTAAAACAAATGAACGATGATGTGAAATATATATAAATAAATTATTTCAAATAAAAAAATGAATAAAGACTTAGACTTAAGACCCACAACAATTAATACACTGAAGAAAGCATTGGTAATATGTTTCACGACACTGATGACAGTCTTTGAAGATGACAAGTCTTTGAAGACTTGATCCCTAGGGCAGGGAAAATCAAAATAAATTATTGGGACTACTTCAAATTAAAAGGCTTTTACACAGCAAGTCAAATTATGAGCAGGTTACAAAGACATCCAACTGAATGGGAGAAGATATTCACACATCACACAACCAATAAGGGGTTATTATCCAATGTATACAAGGAACTCATCTAATTTAACAATAACAAACACAAGCAACCCAATTTAAAAAAATCCTGAAAAGACAATTTATCAAAGAGGATACCAGAAGGCCAACAGATATACATGAAAAAATATCCATAATCATTTTAATAAGGGGAATGCAATTCAAAACCACAATGAGATGTCATCTCATAAATATGAGAATGACACACATTAAAAAGACCTCCAAAGAGTAATGAAGAGCATGGAGAGAAGAAGAATCCTGTAACATTGCATGTGGGAATATATACTCTGTAGCCATTTTGGAAAGTGGTCTGAACCTCCCTTAAAAAACATAAAGTGGGGGGCCTCCCTGGTGGCACAGCGGTTAAGCGCTGCGCTCTGGAGCTGTCGGCAGCGGCGCCGCGAGTTCGATGCCCGGCCAGGGAGAGTCCCACATGGTGCGGCGGATCTCTCCTGCCTCGCCCGCTGCTCCCCTCAGCAGTGTATTTCTGATCTGCCTGTTCTGCTACCCGCTCTGTCTCTGGTGAGCCCTCTCGCCGCCCCACGCCTCTGGCCTGTGCCCCAGCTTGTATGTATAAATAAAAAAAAAAAAAATTAAAAAAAAAAAACATAAAGTGGAAATACTATGTGATGTTGCAATCCCATCACATAGGGCTGGAAATCCCATCCCATTCTTTGGATATTGATCCAAAGAATACAAAACCATCCATTCCCCAATTTTATATGCTCTACAATGTTTACTACAGCAGGTTTTTTAATAGACAGGATTTGGAAGCAACATAGGCACCCAGTGGATTGAAAAAAGAAGGTGTGATATATCTACACATGGATTATTATTCAGCTATAAGGAAAAATAAAATGTTACCATTTATAGTGAAATGGTAGATGCTTGAAGGAATTAAGTATAGCAAAGTAAGTCAGAAAGATAAAGTAAAATATTGGACAATTTCACATATACGTGTAAGATAAGGAATCCAAGAATTGGCAAAGCAAAATAAACATAAATTAGCAGATACTGATAACTAAAGGGAGGTTTCTGGGATTAAGAGGGAGGCAGGAGAGAGAAAGGGCCAAAGGGGTAAGTGGTGGGAAAAAATGAAAAAAAAAAAAAAGAGTGTGAAAAAAAATACATGAAATATCTTGATCACTGTGTTTCCTGAGCCCTCTGAAAATGTGTACCTAAGGCAAATGCCTCACTCTCCTCACCCTGGCCCAGCCCTGTCATTACCCCACACTGCATCAATTCACAGGGTGTGCAGGCCCACATCCCTGTGCCCCCCTCCTTGACAAGCCTACTTCACTGTCTTCAGCCCTGTTTTTCTGAGTCCTGTTTGGTTAATATTAAACGTTAATTGCTCACAAAGGATTATCCTTCTCTTAGAAATTGGCAGTGTCCTAAAAATAAAACATCCAAAGCCAAAAGAATGAATTTCTCATTGTAGAATCTTAATCTTTTATTCAACAAATACTTATTAAATGCCCATTGGTGGTGTGTCTTGGGCCGGCGCTGAGAATATATAGATGAAAAGACACTGCCCCTGTTCTGAAGAGCTCACAGCCTCATGAGGAAGCCAGATAATGACAATACAGAGAGAAAAGTGCTCTGAAGGGGGCCGTAGATAATGGGAGAACAGGAAAAGAGCTCTTAGGTCTTGTCTTTGGAATCGGGGAAGTCTTCACGGATGAAGAGATGCTTAAACTCTCCAAAAAGTGTTAAATGTTTTATTCTGATTCTAAATCATATATACTCACTGTAGACAAATGAGAAAAAATACCAAAAAAAGAAGAAAGTTCATATTTTTAACTCTCATATCTCAGGGATAGCTATTGTTAACATATAGGTTAATTTCTTTCCCATTTGTATTCATATCCACAATTAGGTTTATATAATTGTAATAACTCTAAAATATATGCTTGCAAATAAGACTGTTCAAAATATAACTCTTTTCCTATTTACTATAATTGCCTTCACCTTGTTCTGTAGCTCCCATTCTAAGGAATGGACTATTAAAAGGAAAGAAAAACAGCATTTGCACTTAACTGACTCTATGGCTTAAAATAGTTTCTCTTTTGATAAATGTTTAATTAATTCAAAATTCAAACTCCCCATCTGCGCTCTTTTCTACTTTCCAGAAGACTCTTCCACTCTTACCTTCCAAGGCACCAGGATATAGGATCAGTGCACTCTCCTCTGAGTCCTTCTGGCCTCCCATGAGAGGTCACATGTCCTGCTTGGTCACTGGGCATCCTGCCTGGTCTGTGTATGTTGATGGCAGCACTGCTGGGGCCAGGACTCTTGCCATTGTTCACATGGCCACATCCTACCCCTTATCCAGACCTCAAGCCTCTCCAGGCTCACAGGTCCTGGAGTGTCCTCAGCTCTGGGGGAGCCTGCTGATTGTGGTAAAGAACATGAGTCCCTAGTGGGGTTCTTCGGGGCTCTGGGAGTCAGTGAGGGTGAGGACAACTTAGAGACCACTGGACAACCCTCCCAATGATCAGATAAATCAGTTCTCGGTATGAAACATCATTCTATTTGATACATAGGCCCGTTGAAGCTACAGGCAGAAATGTGCTCCTCAGGTGAGCTCGTTTCCATATCAGGTGTTTCAGCAGTCAGATAGATGAGCATTACTCAGCCTGGCTTTATCACTCAGCTGAATGAAACTATCTAAAGGATGCACATGCTCGAGGCATTGCCAGTTCAGAGAAGAAGAGGCTACTGTCAAGTACAACCTTGTTTGAAATAGCACTACTCCCCACCCAGTCTCCTACACTACAGCCAGCAAAGAAGGGAACAAGCATTTAACAGGCAAACAATCCTCCCTTCTCTGTCTGCCCACCCAACCACTTTGGGCACAAGGCACAGGAATGGTTTTACTGAGAGCTGGTCCCCTCCAATGGAAAACCATGAAGGACAGGGCCTGGGTAATATAAGCTGATGTAAGGGTCAAACAGGAACTCCGAGATGAAGGTGAATAAGACAGCAAGCAATTCTGTGTGGGACATTCTGTGCAGGCCTCCAAATTAAATGGAAACAATGGGAATTAATGAAAGGTTCAAAGCAAAATTTGTGAAATGACTCCTGGCAACAACCTCAATGTGCTCCACTCTCTGTCACGATGCCACTGTCTGGGATTTATGACTTTTGTTTGTACTGAGTTTATTTTTTTAAGCTTCATAATTCCAAAAGACAAATCAAAGTTCTCTGTAGAAGTAGTAGCATCAGGAAAGGGAAGAGTTCCTAAAGGTACCAGCGGTTCTAAGATGTATGTAATGAATGAAGAAATAGCTCATAAAGAGCTCCCGATGACCTGGCTGCAAGCTGCCTCCTCTTGACTTCCACTGTCCTTTGCAAATCTCCCCTGACATTGACACCAGCTACTTGCTGGCTGATTCCTAAATGTGAAAATAACTTCTTCCGAATCCACAAAGTCCACACTTGGCAAGGTTGGCGCAAAGCCTATGGTTTTCCTTTAGCGGCTGAATTTCTCAGTCTCTCCCTGACAGTGCTCTCCATTTCTCTGGACTGCCAACACCTTGGACCTGTGCACCCTTTAGTTTCCTTCTGCTGAATGATGAATATAGGCTGAGAATGCTCATCTTACCACTGAAACACCTAAGAGGGAAACTCACATGGAGCACATATTACCACCTGTATCTTTATCAGGGTTTCACTCCTTTAATCACCCATCAACACTGTGAAGAACACAAGAGCTCTTAGAGCTTCAGTTACTTTTCTAAGGGCACCTGGCTTGTAATCTGCCAAGTTGCGAGTTGGATGTGGTCATATAAAAGGGTCAAACAGGAACTCAGAGATGAAGGTGAATAAGACAGCAAGCAATTCTATGTGGCTGGCAGATCTTGGTATTCCCACTATTCATACTACCTCCCTGCTATCTGTATGCTTTCACAACCAGAACACAAACCACCTGTGGTCAAGAATCGAGTCCTTTCATCCTGGTGTCCCACCTCCATTTGGTAGTGTCCTACACATAATACTTGTCCAATAAATGTTATTTAGCTAATTGGGATTTTAAGTCAATTCCTTTAAATTGCATAGCATTTTAATCTTTTGAAAGTATGTTTAATCTTTAAAAGTATGTTTACATTTGTTAATTTATTCCCTGTGATATGGATGCTAGCTAAAAATTACTCATCACACACATTTTTGAAAAACAGCTTTGAGAGTAAATGAATTGCCCAAAGTTACATACTAAGAAATCTTGGTCTGTGATACCTCATTTAGTCCTCCTATTGAAAAATTAGTATGCATGAATACTGTAGCGATGCTTCTGAGGCAACTGGGGTAATTTAACTATTGTTTATATATTAGATCATAGTTTGTATTGCATCAGATTTCCTATTTCTGCTGTAACAAATGACCAAAATTTGGCGACATAAAACAACACAAATTTATAACTTTACTTTTCTGGAAGTCAGAAATCTGAAATACCTTTCGCCACAGCAAAATCAAGGAGTCAATAAGACTGCTCTGGAGACTGGGAGAAAATCCTCTTTTCTTGATTTTTCCAGCTTCTAGAGAGTCTACACTCCTTTTTTCCTTACCCCTCTCTCCACCTTCAATACTCACTCTGCTTTTGTCACCATCATACCACCTACACCAACATTTCTGTCTCCCTGGCATAAGTATCCTTGTGATTACAATGGACCCATATGGATATGCGAGAAAATTCTCCCCATTTCCAGATTTTAATAACACCTGAAAACTCCCTTTTAACATGTAAGGTAACGTATTCACAGGGATTATGATACAGACATTTGTGAGGGGGTGAACATTATTCATTTTATCACAGAAATTACTGATAATGTTGGAAAAAATATGCTAATAGTATAGCAATTCTTTTTATGTGTCCCCATTTGTCACAGATGTTTACTAAATTATTAATGAGAGAAAAGCATTATATCTACTATTTGATTTAAATATTCCAGAAAATAAGTGGATGTTTGATAATTTAAAATAAGTAGAGGGGAAATGAATGCTACAAGATGATAAAGTGTTTGACATTTCTTTGATAATTATTAAAGCTGAGTGTTCCATACACAGGGGTGCATTTTACCATTTTTCTAATTCTGTGCATGTTTGAATTTTTCAATATCTTTTGAAGCTTTTTAAGATATCATTGAATTTTCCTGTGCAACTTTCTCTAATCCCATTCTCCTCTCTTCTGTCCCAGAATGGTAATTACCATTCTGAAATTGGTATTTTTCACTCTCTTCCAAAATTTTATAGTTTCACTACACATACATGTCTTAAACAATATACAGAATTGATTTATACTTTTCCCTCAAATTTATATAAATAGTATCATATTACACACTTAAACAGAGTTTTTGAGATTTATTCATGTTGATACATGGATAATTGTAGTTCATTCTTTTTTAGGTAACAAAATATTCAACAGTATGGCTACATCTAAATTTATCCCTTATGTTGATGTGTATTAAAGTTATTTTAAAATTTCAGTTACCACAAACAATGCTGCAATAGACTTTCTCACAAATATCTCCCTGTGCACATATGTGAAATTCCCTCTAGGATACTAAGTAGTGGAATTGCTAGTTTGTTAGGTAGATACATCTTCATCTTAACTACATCTTACTAAATATTTAATAATGGGATGGCTCCAACTTATATTTTTCAGCAGCATATGAGGTTTTCCATTTATATTCACATCTTTGCCCTCATTGAGTATATTAAGACTGCAATTTTTATCAAATGAATGTATATGAAATAGTATCCCATTGTTTTAATTTGCAAACACCTAATAACACTGGTCAACACATTTTTACAAAAGTCATGTACTGAAATAAAATTACTCATTTCCTATCAATTTGTATGCGCTCAACACGAATATGACAGTCAAATTCTAATTTTGGCTCTAGGTTTTTTTTTTGTAATCTGCAATAAATGGATGTTTACATCACAAAATGCATTCAATAGTAATAGGCCTACAGTTAATACCTGTAAAATATCAAGTCATGGACTACTTCTTAGATTTCTTTGTTTGTCTCCTGTACAGCTGTTCAGAAATAGAATAGATGGAAGATGGTTTCCATTGTGCAAAAGCACAGCCTTAAGGCTCAGTTTCCAAGAGCTTAGAAATAGCCTCCATTCTTGTGGGTCATGAGTGATTTCTAAGGCATTCATGAGGCCCTCAATATTGGAACAGAATACCAGAGCACTTTCCTTTCTGAAGAAAGGCTCCAACTGCTGGTGACACTTTCGATAAAAGTAATTGTGACATCTTCTTCTAGAAGATTCCATTGTTGGAGTCTCGATCATAGCAATTCTGCATTGTTCTTGGATAAGTCCAAATCACTAACCATGTCATTTAGTTCTTCCTGTGTTAGTCTGTGTGGGGTTGATGATGCACCACAGTGAAAATCTGGATCACTGCATGCTGATGGAACAGGAGAAGAACAGGTCGGCTCAACCTTGTCCTCATCAGATAAACCAAGAGAATATTCTGCTGGAGGTTCTGGAATAGGAAGTTTCTCACCATGTAAAACTGGTCTCAATACAGACAGAATGTTTGGGTAGACTCTTCTCGATTTCTTTTGCTTCTTTATTCCACCGGAAAGAGGAAGAACCAAGCAGAAGGAACAGTCTTTGCTGTGGTTGCTTGGCTCTCTCCACACATGGGGACTGCAAATGGCATTGATGGTCTTTTGCCATTGAACCACTGTGAAAGCTGTGTTGTACATGCAGCACAGCATATATGCAGGGCCCGAGGCTTGTCTTGGTCACCAACCTTGCATCTGAAGTAAAGATGATAAGCCTTCTTCACTTGACAAGTGATACTTTTCTTCTGGTTGCAAATGTCACTTCCCCACAAATAGAGCAGAAATTGTCCATGCTATTAATGCACTCTCGAGGCATTCCTGTTCTGTATTGTGCCTAAATGGATAAAATAATAACAGTTCTATGGAACAGTAGCTTCAACTGTCTCGCACAAAGTCTGAAATATTTTCAATGCTCAACCTTTCCAACAGGGCTTTCTATAGTGCACTGCTGACGTCAGCTTACTTCAGCAGCCACCTGGCAGTTGTATTGCATTGCCTCAGAAAATGATGCAATCAACTCTGGATGATGTGTGCATGATGATATTATGAGATGCGATGCAATAATACATCATTCCAGGCTGATTTAGGATGGTGTTGCAGTCCTACTGGATAAATTTACATGGTGAAACATATAAAATGAATTATATGAAATATCTTCAAAATGAGAGCCAATAAAAAAATTTTCAGGGTTATATTCATATTCAGCACACCGAGATACTACAGATTAGGGCCTCTTTAAGTCAGCAATGATCTCATTGTTGACTAGTGTAATGAGTGAAGTTGAGCAGCTTTATCATCTTTTCAGTACTTTCACTTTTCTCTTTTGTTAACTCTTCTTTAAACTGTGTCCAGTCTAAAGTTTATCTCATCTCATTTGATTTTAATGCTACTTTTGTTTCCAAGATTATATTTTACTTTCGCTTTGCCTTTGGGCAACTCATTATTTTTAAACTCCTTGCAGATTATATGATTGATTTCATCCACAGTAAGGTATTTTTTAAAGTCATATTTTGATGGCAGACAAATGATCTTGTGGATTCTCTCTTAGGTTTCCTTGCTGTTTCTGAATCAAATTGTAATGGCGCAGTATGAATGGTGGATTTTCAGCACATATTTTTTTATTTATTTCTATACATAATTTTTACATCATTATTCATTTTTGTACAGTTTGCTTTCCTTTCTCAGATGTAGCCCCATATAATTCCTACCACCAAGTTACCTATGAACCATCACCATAGTCTCTTGCGCTCTTCCCACCCCTGTTTTTTTTTTAATTCCTTTCTGTCTCTGCTTATCCTAACCTAGCTTTTCCCAATGGCTCTTTCTTGGATCCCTGGATTCTCAGTTAAGACCCTTATCTTATCATGACATTTTCTCTTCCAAGATGATATTCAGATCATTGCAGACTGTATTCTGAATGGGTGCTGGGGGTGAGATAGGATGTGATGAGGAGGGTTTGATCAAATCCTGTTTGAATATCTGAGCTATCCTGCTTTCAGTGAATTATAGCTTGCTAAAGATAAAAATCTCCAGCTTTTTGTCCAGGGTTGTGGGGGTGCTCTTCTGCCTGGTGCAGCCCTACACAAGTCCCAGGCTTCAAGAAGAAAGTTTGACTTTGATCCCCTTCTTCCTATGGAACAATTTTAGTCTTTTTTTTAGATTAATTTATTTATGCATACAAGCTGGGGTACAGGCCAGAGGCGTGGGGCTTTAAGACGGTTCACCAGAGACAGTGGAGAGCAGAACAGGCAGATCGACGGAAATACACTGTTGAGGGGCGCAGCGGGTGAGGCAGGAGAGGTCTGCTGCGCCATGTGGGAATCTCCCTGGCCGGGCATCGAACTCGAGTCGCCTCTACCAACAGCTCAACAGCGCAGCGCTTAACTGCTTCACCACCAGGGAGGCCCGGGACAATTTTAGTCTTAGTCCAGTTCTTCACTTTGAACTTCTCTTGTTTCCAGCTTACAAAAATGTTTAACCAATTTGCTAACCCAGTTCTGACTTTTTACTTTCTGGGCTTCAACTGTATCTGTTATCCATGTGTGCCTGTGGCAGAAAGGATGCCTGAGGTCCAATTTTCAAGTTATCTTGTTTAGGGAGTTACCTCTTTACATCAGTGTATGTTCTCACAGGGTTGTTCTGAAGGTCAGATGAGACAAGATATGTAAAATATTGAAGTCACAACTTTCAAGACATGAGTCTGTCTTAGCAGTGAATGTTGCTGTTAAGTCTAAGAATGATCTGATTCCTGCTGTTTTGTAAAGCAGATAAGGACATATATAGGCATAAGCATGCCTGCATTCATATTTCCCTCAGAAACTTATTTAGGGACATAGATCTAGATAGCTAGCTATGCCTCTGTCTGTCCATCTCTCCACCTGTCTATCCAACCATCCACCCATTCACCCATCTATCTTTACTTCTATCTACCTACCACCTTTCTGTGTGTTTATATTTCTCTTTTACAGTCTATACCCTTGATGATGGGCTCTTCTTTTTATTCTTAATGATCTGAAATGGCATTAAGATGAATCTAAGTATGGATCTTTTTTATTTTTTTCTGAAGGACACTCAGTGAAGCCTTTGATTCTGAAGTCTCACATCTCTGCAGTCCTGGAAGAGATTTTCCTATTGTTTTTTTTTTTGTTATTTCTCCCCCATTATTCTGTTTTCTCTTTCATAGATGTTTGCCCTTCTTGACTGACTTGTACTGGATTCTATTCTTAACTCCTGGTCACGTTCTTCCTGTTTGACTGATTGGATTGCCTTAGCAACCTGGTGATCCTTGGTCATCCTTCCACATTTATAAATGAAGGACCATGCTGAGCAACTGATTTGAGAAAGCCTCAACTACAAACTTATTAGGACAAACTTCCCTTTTTGGCCTTCTGTCCATGGTGAGAAGACTGACTTGCCACCACCTCTTGTCCCAGAGTCATTCCACGGCTCCATATAAAGAACAGCCCCAACGTTCCCTTCAGCCTTTCTGACTTGAGTTTCCCTACTCTCCAGTTTATCAGTTAACAGGGTTCCGTCTCTCTTACAGTCCTCCACAAATTTATCAAAATCTTGCCTATTGATACACCATGGCCTTCACATTCTCAACACTTGAAAAAAAAATGTGCTTCATTCTGTTTCCTAAGCCTACTGGGACTTAGAAAAGGGAGTAAGTGACAAGTAGCTTAAGAGGCGCACTCAATCCACCACCTTGAAGTTGAACTTCAAATGATGTTTTAAGAAAATCACTCTGGCTGTTGTGTGTAGAGTGGGTTAGATGGAGGCAGAATTTGGAGCTAAAAGTCTAGTTAGGTCTACTTGTTTCAAGTACAAGATAATGGGACCAGTTCAGAACTGAGAGAGTTAAAAAGAAAAGAGAGGGAAATAGAAGGATCAAGACTGACAAGGGTGGGCCTCCCTGGTGGCGCAGCGGTTGAGCGCTGCGCTGTGGAGCTGTCGGCAGCGCGCCATGCGAGTTCGAAGCCCAGCCAGGGAGGATCCCACATGGTGCGGCAGACGTCTCCTGCCTCGCCCGCTGCGCCCCTCAGCAGTGTATTACTGATCTGCCTGTTCTGTTCCCCACTCTGTCTCTGGTGAACCCTCTCACCGCCCCACGCCTCTGGCCTGTACCCCAGTTTGTATGTAAAAATAAATATTAAAAAAAAAAAAGACTGACAAGGGTGCTCCTTTCCCTTCTGAATGTTTCAGACTTGCGTGAGATCCTGAAATAGAGGGTGTCAGATTATGAATCTAGGGAAGTAATGTGGCATGGTGAACAGAGCACTGAATTGAAATAAATACAGCTACGAAGTTGAATTAGGAGTAATTTTTTTAATAGACTGTCTCACAACCTCAGTGTCCTCATCTATAATATGGGCACACTAATATCAACTTAAGTTAGTTAGGCAACAGAATTCCCATGGCATACCTTAAGAAAAGGGGAGTTATGGGGCCTCCCTTGTGGCCTAGGGGTTAAGTCTCAGCACTTTCACTGCTACAGCCAGAGTTGAATCCCAGGTCAGGGAGCTAAACCACATTTGGCACAGCAGATCTCTCCTGTCCTCCTGCTGCTCCCCTTAGCAGTGTACTGTTCTGCTCCCCACTCTGTCTCTGGTGAATCCTCCCACTCCCCACACCTCTGGTCTATACCCCAGTTCTTCTAAGCAAAAATAAATAAATGGATTTTTTTTTAAAAAAAGAAAAATGGAGTTATAAAAATACAAGTAAATTTACCTGGAATTGTGAAGCTCTTCAGAATCAAGTCCATGCATTCTTCCACTCATTCTCTATGGCCCAAATGATTTATCTTGAGTAGCATTTCCATTGCTATATGTCTGTTGCAGCTTTGTTTAATGAACACCAATTTGAGGAAGGAGGTAATCTGATTGGATTAGGTCTTTAATTATTAGCCCAGTTGAAGAAAAAACTTCCCAGCAGGTCACCAATTGCTGACAGTTGACTGAGACAACTTGCTTAGATCATGTGCTCACTGTGCCTCATTCAGGGGTCACTTCTATGCAAAGAGCAGCTCAATTCTGTTTTCCTGGTGAGGAGACTCCATGTAGTAATATAAAAAGGGACCCGACCCACAGAGACATAAATGCCATGACTTTTTTTTTTTCTAAAGATTTATTTTTTATTTATACATACAAGCTGGGGTACAGGCCAGAGGTGTGGGGCGGCGAGAGGGTTCACCAGAGCCAGAGCAGGGAGCAGAACAGGCAGATCAGAAATACACTGCTGAGGGGAGCAGCGGGCGAGGCAGGAGAGGTCTGCCACGCCATGTGGGATTCTCCCTGGCCGGGCATCGAACTCGCGTCGCCGCTGCCGACAGCTCCACAGCGTAGCGCTTAACTGCTGCGCCACTGGGGAGGCCCTAAATGCCATGACTTACATGCCACCACTTTCTCTCTTTGGGTTGATGTGACTGGCAGATAAATTAGAACATATAAAACATACAGGGGTCAATAGTTCTAGATGAGCCCCACCCCATTAAAAAATACCTACTCGCATACCACAAACAGTGTCCAATAACAGTCAAACTTCACAGCACCCCATGTTATGAGACATTATGATCAGCCTAACTGTGGAAGTGATCATGGGCTTTGAAATGCATCTAGGAAAAAAGACTAGAGAAATAAAGATATCAGGAATTTGAAGGAACTACCTAGTTTCCTTGGGTTTGTTTCTTTGTGAAAAATCTCAATTGTTGATTTGGTAAGCTGAATTAATTTTGCCTGATACATGCCATCTTTTCCTTAATTTTCTTGAAACTCCAAGGCAAAATATTATTTATATTTTCAGGGCCATGACTATTCAACATCTATTTCTAAATCTGTCTGGCTAAAAATGTATATGAAAACAGAACCTGTAATACTGTCATTTACCTAATAAAGGCAGAATTCTCAGTTTTTCCACCATATGCATTCTTTTGTTTGGCTGCAACGTAAGTGCTATTTTCTCTGTTCCTTTTTAACTTTTAATAAGCTTCCTTTCTGTAGAGTGTGGATAATGTTGTGAAAGAGTAGCTAAAACATATTTTCAAAAGAAAAACAATCCCCAACTGAAAAATAATCCAAAGGAATGGACAAAGAAGAAAGAGCTTCTATGACACATTCACATACATTTAACAATCCTTAAGCGCTACTGCTTATTTGACAGGAATAGGGGAAGAGGAACAGGCTTCACTTTTTATGATTTTGCATTTTGTTACTTAGTTCTTTCAGCCCTGTCTCATTAACGTTTGTACTTCTGTAGGAAATGCAGGAGGCATACAGGAGAGAAAACAGATGTGGGATCTGAAGACCTGGGACTAGGCACCAGCACTGCTATTCCCTCCCTGGGGACACTGGAAGGCACTGCCCCTTTGTCCTTCAACTCATCATCTCAGGACTGCAGGGCAGGTATGGACTAGAACAGGGCTTCCCAGAGGAGCCCAGGGCTGACACTACTGAGCTAGGAATCACATGATAAAATCATGAATGCCCCTTTTCAACTTTCACTATTTTCTAGCATCGCATTGGGGAGAGAGTCTCAGTTTGGTGTGGGTACATCTTTAAGGCCCTTCTAATCTCTTACCCATTTTCCTTTTTTAACAAAATGAACCTCAGGCCTGGAGCCTTTGGCAGAGCAGCAGGACCTAGCTAGAATTTAAAAATTGTGCCTCCTCACACCTAGCAATGGCATTTGATTTTAAGGTCACCTTCTAATTATGGCGAGTGATCCATTTAACAGTAATAATACAGTGCTTCCTAGAAAATAAACAGAATTTTAAGTTTTAAAACTATGCCAATAAGTACTATTATTAGTACAAGAGGCAGATGGATCTGGCTGGAATTGTTAAATGATATGGCAAAAGTAGAAAACACACTGGTTTATGGGACTACATCAAACTAAAAAGCTTCTGTACAGCAAAAGAGACAATAATCAAAACAAACAGACACCCTACTAATTGGGAGAAAATCTTTGCACACAATACAACCAATAAAGGACTGATAACTAAACTCTACAAGGAACTCACACAACTCAACAAAAACAAAGTCAACAATCCAGCCAAAAAATGGGCAGAAGAGCTAAAAAGACACTTCTCCAAAGAAGAAAAGTAAATGGCCAACAGCTATATGAAAACATGTTCAACATCACTTACAATCAGGGAAATGCAAATCAAAACCACAATGAGATACCACCTCACGCCAGTGAGAATGGCGCACATTAAAAAAACAGGCAACAACAAATGCTGGCGAGGATGTGGAGAAAAAGCAACTCTTCTACACTGCTGGTGGGAATGCAAACTAGTCCAACCACTATGGAAAGCTGTATGGCGTTTCCTCAAACTGATAAAAGTGGAACTACCATATGACCCAGCAATACCACTTTTGGGAATATACCCAAAGGACACAAAAACACTAATTCAAAAGGATACATGCACCCGTATGTTTATTGCAGCACTATTTACAATAGCGAAGATATGGAAACAACCCAGATGCCACAAAATATATGACTGGATCAAGAAGATGTGGTACATATACACAATAGAATACTACTCAGCATTCAAAAAAGATAAACACATGCAATTCGCAGCAACATGGATGGAACTAGAAGGGATCATGCTCAGCGAAATAAGCCAAAAGGAAAAAGAAAAATATCAAATGATCTCACTTTTAACAGGAATATAGAGGAACCAAACACAAGAGCGACAATCAGTGAGAGGGGGGGAGGACTGGGGTTCAGAACGGGGGAAAAAGGGAGCACAGGGGACTCTGGTGACAGTTCACGGGTGAATTGGTGATGGGAAACCTACGGGGAATATACAGTAATGTAAAAGATATAAATAAAAATAACAATCGAAAAAAAAAAAGAAGAAAACACACTGGGGTAGGTGATCAACAAGAGCCGCTGGGGTTCTCAAAATGCACCTTTTGTGCCCTCTGATTGTCATCTCTACTGATAATGCAAATACATTTACAGAGAACAAAACATCCTCCTTCTTATATGACATCTTCCTACATGACAATTCATCTGGCTCTTTGTTTACCTGAATCTTTATGTAATAAACACAGGGACAACTTGTAGTTCATGACACTAGATTGTAAAAAGAAAGTGAGAAAATAGTTTTTGAAGAGCTTTAGGAGGGCCCTAGACTCCCAGCTAAATGTGACAGATTGAACACACATATTTATTTTGGCTCTCTCTCAGAACTCAGCTGAAAAAATAGTAAAGGTTTAAACCTACAAGTAGAAGGAGAGTAGAAAGGAAGAAAATTGGGAACCAGAGATGCTAAAAGGTATTTTGGAAGGTGGAAAACTTGTGGGCGGGGAATAATTGGAATGTAATTGTCTGGGGGAGGGGGACACCAGCTTAAAGCCAGCTGATTCCAGCTTTAGGGTTTTGGAAAAATTCAGCAATTAGAGATATCAAGTTCCTTTGGAGACAGCAGAGGGATTGCAAATAGGACAACTACTGGGATTTCTGCTTTAGAATTTCCTGTTTAATGCAGAATTCCCCAACCTTGGCCCTGCTGACATTTTGTACAGGAGAATTCTTTGTTTGGGGGATTAGTCTGCATTTTAGGAGGTTAGCAGAATCCCTCACCTCTCTACTCACTCATTACATACCAGTAGCTCTTTCTCCCCAATTGTGACCACAGAAATTGTCTTCCAACAATACCAAATGTTCTTTGGGGGCAAAATTTTCCTTTGTTGAGAACCACTGATCTAAAGGCTTGATGATCTCTCCCTGGATCTATGCAAACAAGTCTCTATTGCTCTTCTATTCCCAATGCAAACAAGTCTCTATTGCTCTTCTATTCCCCAAAAGAAGCAGAGGTTTATTCTGCCATATGCAGAACCAAAGAGGTTCCAGACCTGGGAGCAGAAGTTCAGAGAGGAGTGAGGCACTGCAGTGACAGCCAGAGGTGAGGTATTGTCTACAAAGAGATTTCCAGTCCTTTGCTCAGGACGGGATGGTGGAAGTACCAGAGGGGAGATGAGTAGGCAAGCAGCAGGTAAGAACAGGTAAGAACAAAGAGAGAGTACTAATCTTGTAAGATTCCCCAAGTGTTGGAAGAGATCATGTGGGAAACGAACTCAAGCAAAGCAGCAAAGGAAAAGAAATCCTGTCTCCTCCCTCCTCTAGCCCCAGAAATGGTGATCTCCACTGCTCTTGCACAGAATATAAAATTAATTTTGAATATGGGCCTCCCTGGTGGCACAAGGGGTTAAGTAAGTCTCAGCGCTAGAAAGCTATCAGTAGTCACTACAGCACAAGTTTGATACCCAGCCAGGAAGCTAACCCACATGGCATAGCAGACCTCTCCTGTTTCACCTGCTGCTCCCCTCAGCAGTGTATCTCAGTAGTGTCACCTGTTCTGCTCCCTACTCTGTCCCTGGTGAATCGTCTCACCCCAAACCTGTGCCTAGACCCCAGTCCCTGTATGTATAAATAAATAGAAATAAATCTTAAAAAAATAATTTTAAATCTGCCTTATTGGCTATCATTTGATATGGATTGGTTACTTTACATATACATTTTGTTTTATTTTGATATACATTTCAAGGCAGGAGTTCCTAAAAAATTATATTACAGTTTACTAGCTTTAGTGATAGCTCTTAACGATGTAAGCATATGGTATGTGGGCTTCCATTTGTACCCTTGACTTGAGCCTGCTGAGAATGGATGCTCAGTCTGTCAGAAGTTTGGTGTCTCCCTGCTGTCAGATCATTTAGTGATAGGACATAAAAAGCTAAAGGCAGTTATTAATTCCAGGAAGAACAAAAAGATGAATGAGAAACTAGATGTAATCATATTATTCTACTTGTTAAACGATGAACAATATAGTAAGTTCTCAATATTGTCAATAGGTTCTTGGAAACTGTGACTTGAAACAAAATAATGTGTAAGGTCCTCCAATAATGTGGCTTGTGTTCAACATTCACAGGGATTGCTTTTGTCTCAGTAATGTTATAACAAAACAACATTAACTGAAGAATGATGTTATTCAAGGATCTGTTATATGTGTGTATACATCTATCTATATACATATATTTAACTCCATGTTTGCAAAGATGGAGATTGAGCATTTCTTTAATGTGGATATAATTAAAATGCAAGAACATTAGGAACAGTGATGTGTGGGACTTGAGTAGTGATGGTGGTAGTTGTTTAAGTCCCTATCTTCCATGGTAAAGTGCCAACAGAAATACTGTTTTTCAGTAAAATATAGAACATATACATTATTTTTAAAAATATAAATGTAAACTCTAGAAGAAAGACTAAAAGAGTTGAAAGTAGCTGCCTTTTAGCAGAACTTGAATGTGATGGAGAGTGGGTAGGGCAGTAACGTTTTCAAGATAAATTTTTATACTGCTTGCCTTTTTGAACTATATGCATGTTTTATGCTGATAAGAATGATATTTTGTTGAGTAAAGGCTAAGAAATGGCAGTTAGAGAACTTAATGATGGATAAACATGGAGGAAAGAATATATAAAAGGAAAATGACATTTTTTTATATATAAGTGGAATAAAGCCTAGTTAGAACAAGGTAGACACATGTTAACAAAATGAAGACAAATAGAAAATCACAGAACTTATTTTTTTTTAATATAGGAGGGCAGCAAAACTGACATTGTTTACCATGTATAAAGGCAGGCAGAACACTGGGGGGGTTATAAGCACTATCTTATTTAATTATCATGGCAGTTCCATGAATTATGTATTATTAGTCTCATTTTACAGATGAGAAGACTGAGAGAAGTATAATGTGCTTGTGTGTGGAACAAGATGCTGACATTCACAAGCTGCTGCAACCTGATCTCTCTGTGCTTCTGTGTTCTCCTATATAAAGTGAGAACACAGATGAGAATTAATATCACTATTACTTGATTATTTCCTCTCATAGGACTATTGTGAAAAAATTAAGAGTATTTGTAAAAGTGTCTAACACATTGTAATCGCTATTATCATAAAAGGCATTCCACCAATCAAAGTAGAATGAAGACAACAGAAGACATTTTTCTGAAACTGTTTCTTCAACTTATTTGGCCTCTCTGGGCCTTTGGAGTTACTGACCATGTGCCCAGTGTCACATAACTATTAATTAGTGAAGCTAGACTTTGAATGTAAATGTCTTCAGAGCTCCAATTCTTTATAATCTGTTGCCTCCTAGTAGTTACTGAGGCAAGTGCTAGAAAGGCCAGGTACAAAAGCAGAAAATATCAACACTAGAAATCAGAAAAGGGAAGTGAGAGTGGTGACCAGTGAAGGAGTTAAACAATATGATGTTGAATTAGATAGAAAGGGAAGTTTGATCCATTAGGATAAAAATAAGATGGCAGCGCAGGTAGGAGAAGGCAGAAGATTACGTTACTGAGACAGAGATAATACCCGAACAAGTTCGCGTAAGTAGGGCATTATGATTGGCAGAAATGAATTTAAGTAGGGATGGTCTCAGGAGAAACACTTTACTCAGTCTATGACATAGCTTACTTTAACTCTTAGAATGCTGGCAGAAAGATCCCAGCTGGATTTTCACAGTTTTCACTTTAGGAAGCACTCACTCCCCTATACCTCATGTACTCTGCTGTCTGATCATCCACAATTAGAATCAGTTTTTTTATTTTGTAATTATCTGTTTAATAGCCACCTTGCTAACTAGACTGTAAGGTGTCTGAAGGCAGAGTTGATGTTTGTCTTGTTTATTCATACTTAACACAGTGTTTACTATAGACTGAAGGAAGGACTAAAAGGAAGGAGAAAACATATGCCTCAGTATTTCATAAATTATAACTGAATGCTATTTCTGAAGACCAGTAGATTACAGAAGTGATGGGAAAAGCCTTCTTAAAATAAATTAGCCAGTATTTTGGTATAGGAAAAAGAATATATAAGCTGGAAGAATCTCAAAGATCATCCATTCATCAATTTAATTAATTTTTGTTAAGTGTATACAGAGCGAGGTACTAGCAACTAGAGACATAGAGAAGCATAAGACATAATGCCCCCCTCCCCCAAGGAAAGTGCTCTAGGTTCAAAGGGAAGAAAATGGACAGATCAATGCAGTATAAAGTGGTGAGAGATATGGTGTCAGGCGTAAAGAGAAGGAAAAATGAAGAACAAGCATTCATTCTTGTGACTAATACCAATACTGCTTAGCACTCGGGAAGCAAGACTTTCCTAAGGAATAATGGCAAGGTAGGATCTGCAATTCCTTCCTTCCAGTGATCCTGGGTCAGGCTGGTGCTGTTTTCAGGCAGCCATTACTGAAGGACTCATCCCCCCCCACCACCATCTTTCATCTACTGCAGCTGTTTTCCGATTGGAGATTAACGATGCCTGTGTAGCAACAGAGAATTGCCAACTCTGCCTCCAAATAGGCATAAAAACAATCCCCAAATAACCTATCAGCTACTCCCACCATCTTTTCATGTTTTGTTTTAGAAATGCAAAAAAATTATCACATAAGATGTTGGAAGGAAGTACTTTGGTAATTAGAGCCTTTCTTTAAACCGAGTAGCTCTTATTTAGTGTTCACAGGACACCGGAAGCCAGGGAGTTGAAACAACTTGCTCAAGGCCACAACAAGTTGGTGGCAGAGCTAGGACCAGAATCTGGCAAATCCTAGGCCAGTGTCCTATCTTCCACAACAGCAGTAACTAAAACTTGATGAGCAAAATACAAGCAAGCCTTTTTAGTTCAGGACGTATCCTGTGATAGCAGGTTTCCAAGAAAAAGTTAATTTGGCTGTTGGATGATACTGGCAGTTATAGCACAGGCTGAGAGAGGAGGAAGTGCAAATCCTCTCAAGTGGAAAAACTGCATAAATCAATCAATGGATAGAAAAAAGGTAGCTTCTGAGATACCAGTGCTACCTGCATTAAGATTATCTAAGTGTTTCCTTTGGCCTATCTTCACTACCAACATGAAAGAAAGGGCTCTTTAGAAACACTAGCCACACAGAGCACATAGTAACAAAAAGAGTTAATTGTGCTACACCAAGACTTTCTTTCATTGTCTTACTCATTTTTCCTTATAACATCCCTATGAAGTTGATGCAGCCGTCATTTCCATTTCAGAAAAGAGAAAATTTGTCACAGAGAGGTTACAGACCTGGTTGTTGAGATGGTAAAGGTGGAACCAGGCCAGATTTGAACTCCAGGAGGACCACAGCAATTTGTAGTCTTTACCATTATGCATTGCTCTGTGGAGCACTGCCAGACATACCTCACGGCTCACAGATATGATTGATTTGTGTCAATCTAAAACAGAACACAAGATCTCTCACCTAATGATAGTAACTATAATTTAATTGAAGTATAGAACAGTGTACAAAGAATTTTCCACATGCATTCTTTCATATTCACTCTAAGCTATGGAGGGGGTGGTATAATTATTCTCATCAGGGAGTGAAGTTCAGAGAAGTCAAATAAAATACTTAGGTCACCCAGCTGTGACCCAGCTGATCCAGGGTCCAAACTTCATGGGCTGACCCCCAGCTTGAGCTCATAGCACTGGATTTGCTTTCTTGGCATTTTCTCCCCTGAATTTCAGAAGCAAACTCTGGAGGGTGGGATAGTGACCAAATGGCATCATCTCTTGCTAAAATTTGACAATTTGGAAGTACATGACAAACCACACAACACATATATAGTAAACACTGGTTATTCTAAAAAACCTCAGGTCAATCAGAATTTTGTTATTTCAATAATGTATGATATTCATAATTATCTGTCTAGAAAAATGGTTCTGATTAATTTTAAGATCTGAACTTGCCGAGTCATTATATTATATCCAAGATTATTTAAGGTTATCATTGAATTTAATAATATTTTGCTCAAATTTGTACACCCCTTTGTAGTTGAGAGTTCTTTCAATGGTCATTATCTCATTGGATTTTCACAAGAGGATAGGCATGTTCATGATTATTCCCATTTAACAGAAAAGGATAGAGAAACTTAAAGATGCTAAAGCATACCCATAGTGGTTCACAAGAGACAGAACTGGAACTTAATTCAAATCATCCAACTCTTATATTAAAGCTCTCTCTTCAACCCTAGCTGTAGCACCCCTACTGTGTACTCTTAAAAAGCAGACTTATGATTTCAGGTATAGTCCATATATACCCTTTCTGGTACACTGCACTTCTTGGAAACCAGGTTTATGGAGCTTCTGCGGACTAGATGGTACTCTCTTGGGCAGGATTTCTATCCTTGCCGTGGCCAGACTACTGATATATTTGGTGGCAGTCAGAGGAACCTGAACCTTCTGGGGAGGATAGGCTCTGTGCAAAACCACCATCACAGAAAAGGATATAAGAGCTGGGAAATGTTTGGAAATAAATAAAATAGATATGACACCCATGAACAGATACAGCTTCGAGGTGACTCATATGCAGACAGTAATCAAAAGGAACTTAATGCTTGAACAAAGAATAGAATCACCCAAAATTATTTCAAACAGCATACTAGCTTGAATCCAGGCCTCAGTCAATCAGCACAGATCAAGTATTTTCCCAGAGCCCTGACTGTGCCTTGCCTCCCAGCTACAAAATCCAGTGGAACAGAAGTAAAATGACAAGTTAGTGGTCTGGGCACACACTTCTGCCTATTTAATGAATTCATTAATTGTGTGGTATTTTCCCTGTTCTTCTGCATAAGGGTATCCTGACCCGTTTCACAGAAATTAACTTTGTTTTCCTTTAGACTCAGATCTACAACATCCTCTGGTTAGGCTAACCCTGACCTCTCCCCCTCAGCAGAACACTTGGGTTTTACTCATCACATATATTGTAATAATTATGAAGGTTAAGGCTAACCATTGAAATGGGTTCTTACTGAAGCCAAACTTTTTTCCAACCCTGGGATGTCCAACAACCTACCTAATGCAAACTAGGCCCCCAACAGATTTCAGCTGACTACACAGATAAAGTCAGTAGCACTGAAAAATAATCAAAGTTAATTTTCAGTTAACTAGGACACCCAATGACTGGTGAGCAGCACTATCTATTTAAATGAATATTTACCGATAACTCTATTTCTTATTAGTAGTAAATAATCTATCTTAATTTCACCTCTCTTGCTTCTGTTAAGCCAGAGGAAATCAGTAAACATCCAGAATCTATCCTTCCTGTTTATAAGGAGAAAAAAGAGTAATTGATTGTAATCAGTGAGTTTGCAGTGGGTTTCAAAATCAACATTTCCCCTCTTCGATCACTGTTCACACATGGCATGACTTATTTGACACCATATTGACTATCCTCATCCTACATTAAGGTTTGCATGCTGTGCCAGCACAGGAGCAAGTTTGCATTGCTGGCTGCTGAATTTCTGAGGTCTAGCACAGAGCAGTGCCTGGCACAAAGTAGATTTCAGTAGACTTTCACTTAATGAATACATAAATGAATTAATCAATTAAGGTTTCACAGGACAGGTGGCATAGCTAAGCCTTCCACCATTCACACCAACAGTGGGGCTCCCATTCCTACAGTATCTGTGGGAATCAATCACTGTGCTTAACCTTAAACTCATGTTTAAGATGAGGAGACCAAGACACAGAGCTCAATTCACAGGACCACCTATCACTCAAAGCTCTGACTGATTCCAAAATCAATGCACAGATGAAGGGGAAAAGCATCTCCTGGCTAAAGAAAGAGCATGGACAAGTCATGGCTATGGAAGTGCCTCATGGGTTCAGAAACTGAATGGAGAGCAATACTACCCAGGGAGGAAGAGGCTAGACAGGGAGATTGGGTGAGACTCATCTCAGAGTCCAGGACTAACGATTATACTGGAACAGCTCTACCTCCAGGCTTTCCCTTGGAAAGAGACTTCCTAAAAAATTTCTGTGTCACAGATTATTTACCAATCTTTCTGCTAAACATTGAAGTACAAAAATGAAAATTTCTAACACTTTAGGAGTCCAGTTAGTTGGGTTGTAACCAGTGGATGCTTATTTATAATTAATTTTTCCTAATTTTGAAATAATCTTTTATTTACAGAACAGTTGTAAAAACAGTACAGAGAACTCCCATATACTCTTCACCCAATTTCATAACGTTAACATCTTACATAACTACAATGATTGAAACTAGGAAATTAGCATTGGCACAATACTTTTAACTAACTCTACACTTCATTTGAATTTTATAGTATTTCCTTTTTTCTATTTCAAATCCATCCTAGAATTGGATTGCAGCATCACACTTTGTTGTCATGACTCCTTAGTCATCCCTAATCTCGCATGTTTCCTCAAGTTTTCCTTGTCTTTCACGACCTTGACACTAACCCTAAGGAGTACTGGTCAGTTATTTTGAAGACTGTCCCTCAGTTTGTGTTTGTTTGATGTTCTATCATGATTAGAATGAGGTCACACATTTTGGCAAGATGTGCTAATAAGCCTTGCTGTCTTGGCAAGTACATCACAGTGCATCATACCAGGGGGTACATGATGTCAAACTTGACCTTGATCACTTGGTGAAGATGGTGACTGCAAGGTTCCACCACTATAAAGCTACTATTTTTCTCTGGCAGTAAATAAAAATCTTGGGAGAGATACATTAAGCAAATATCCTATTTATCCTCATTTCCCCCCCCCCACTAATTTTAGCATTCAATGGTGAATCTTGCCTGAAACAATCATTACCCTGGTGTTCTAAAGTTAATTTTATATTTTCCATATTCATTTTATAATGATTAATTGGAAATCTTCTGTAAGGAAAGCTGTCCCTTTTTTCTCATGTATTTATTTAGGCAATGATCTATCCATATTAGCACAGACTTATTTATAAATATTTATTTTAATTGATAGGCTATTAGCCAATACTATCTTGCATTGCTTGGTTGTTCCAAATACTGCGACTTTGGCCACTGAGAGATATTTGCCCTTTCAGCATGCCACATGCTGTTTTTGAGCATTTCTTACTTTGTCACACCATAGTTTCTCTATGTTAATTTTGCAATCTCTCTGCCCCCCACCCGGAATCAGTCACTTCTTCAAGGAGCCCAAGTTCCTTTTATTAGAGAGTGGTATTTAGAAACCAAGATGTGGGCACTAGGTGTGTTTGTTGCTGCTAAAGTGTCATTTTTGTAGGCCCTTTCATAGGACAGAACTAGGAGCATTTCACACACACACACACACACACACACACACACACACACACACACGTGAACCTATGTTCAGACACATATATAATTATCTTCATTTTTATAATTTGTATGTACAATTCTATCTAGTTTACAAAATCAGTTCATACTGATACCTCTGATTCTGATCCAGTACCACAGGGTTCATGCTAGCCTTTCCCCTTTTCTAAATGTATGCTTACTTTGAGGACAATTTTGTACCTCTCACTGTATCTAAGCACCACAGCACATCATTAGAATTCAGAAGTTCTGCTATGCTTACTGAGCTGAGAAGAAATATCATTCAGTGCAGACAAGAGAAAAGGTATTCTCTTAAAGTTTCATTGGCCAGACAGCTTTATGTCACCCATAACTAACACAAAGAGACACTAACAGGCACCTGTGGCAACTTTAAAGGCAAGCAAAAGTAAAATATTTAACAGCACTTGAAACTTGAAAGATCTTTTCCTCAGCTCTCTTATATACTACAGTACCCTGGATTCAGGGATATGTTGTTCAGGGAAAAAAAAGACTCGGAATTCCAGAGAAGACCTCTTGCCTGATGCCAGAAAAAACAGGACCTTTGGGGAATCCTTAATTTAATGTGACCTGATTTAGTCTTTCCTGATTACAAATGGGCTTCCACAGAAGAATGGAAACATATTTCCAAAGGCACTTATGTCTGTGCTTCCAGAAAAGCCAACGTGTTTTGGAAACCATAAGAGGCACAAAGGAGAGGGAATATAAAGGGAAACTAAAGTCTTTCAGTATAATGCATGAGAAAGGGGACAACAATAGAGCAAATGCCTCACTGGCACAATTTCAGCAGGACCATGTATTAAATGAGAACTTACTATACCCTAGTCTTATTGGGGACATAGAAAAGCAGTATTTCATTATAAGATACATAGGGAAATTGTCATGTAGCAAAAAAGGGAAAGAATGGAGTTATGCAGCTGCAAGGCAAGGGATATCAAAGATTGCCAAAAATGGTCCAGAACCCAGGATGAATAAAGGACAGGCACTGGGAAAATGGCTGTGTTAACACCTTTGTCTTGGACTTCTAGCCCCAGTATTGTAGAACAAGACCTTTACTTATTTCAAACCACTCATTTTGTGGCTCTGTGTCATGGAATCTTGAGGAAACTAATACAGATGACCACAGATTATAGAGATTTTGATCTGTTGTAATGAGAAAGAAGTAGCAGAGGAAGAACAGACATGCGCAGGTATGACATGGTACAATCCATGCTTCTGAAGGTCAGAGTCCAGGAAACGTAAGAGAGGAGGAAGCTGGAGTGAAGGACCTTGATTGCAAAGTGTCGGAGATTTGATGTGCATGGAAGCAGCAAGAATGAAATGAATACAAAAAAGGGAAAAAAATATCAGGGTTCTATAACAGATTGAATAAGAATGGGGAAAAAGAGGATTAATTAAAAAACATTTAGTTTCTCATTTGTACAGTCTCCTAGCTATGTTAGTCTCTCTGTTTCTCTTGTCTAATCCATTGGTGAATCCCAAAATGAGTTTGGGTCACTAAGAAGTTGACAGTGCTAAGGATATATGCTTGATCCAAAATTCTGATCTAATTTTGACTTGATTTTCCCTTACCTTGAAGCTTGGATGAGTGTATGATATGATAACAGTGATAATGATGATGATAAAAGTTTAAGATCTGGAGCTAAACTGATCATTCATGTTCTGGTTTTCTTAGCATTTTTGTTTTGGTAAAATAATGCAATCCTCTCATCTTCTGTTGAAAAATGGGCACATGTTGCATTCAGCATTCTGCCCAAAGAGATCCTCTTCTTTATTCCCCTTCAACCCTCTTGATAGTCTAATTTTGAAAAATTTTTCCTTTGTCGCTAGCACACTTTCTGCCGTGATCCCAATTACACATTCCTCACTGTGTCTACATTGCCGACAGGAAGGTAGAATGGGGCCTTCCTTGGCATTAGACACTGAAAAAAAAAAAAAAAACTGACCTAAAAACTCTTTTTAAAAAATATGCATTCAATATTTCCATGTCTTTAGAGACTTGAAACATTTTTCTTTTTAAAAGATATTCAAGGAGAAAAAAGGGGGGGGGGCTAAGAAAGAGGGATGAGCTCATGAAAATTCAGAACTATAGTACAGACTCCCTCACATAAAAGCAATAGCCCTGACATATTGGTCAGCCTGTTGTCAAACAACGCTCAAGATATCCGGGTACTTATACATCTTTTTTAAAAACAAGCCCATATCCTTAAAAGTCCCACAATAGGGGAGAAATTTATCAGTGACAGTGCTGTTTTCCAAGCACCTATATGGAGGCTTAAAAAAGAAAGCAAACTTTAACGTATGTATCAATGAAAACTGTTTACAAGGCAGAAGATTGCACCCAGCAAGAGCTTTCTGACACATTTATCACTTCATTCCAAAGCTGGGTGGGAAAGGGCGACCTTCTGACAGCTGATGGCTGGTAAAAAGGATGAAGAAAGTGTCAGAAATTTTATGAATTCTGCAGGCAGTTGTAATAGTGAAAATGATCATGATTCTTTTTTCCGTCCCCATTCATAAATCTCCGTCAGCACTTGAAGATAACAGTGACAATCTATTGTCATCTTTCAACATAAGGTACCACTGTGGCAGCTTAACTTGGAGCCCAGGAGTTGTACCTGAAATTGGAAGCTTTCCCAGTACAATATATACTGATAAGATGCTGAAGAGAAAAAGTAATGGGAAAAAAAGCTGGAAGGGAGCTGGTGGTGGGTGGGAAAGAGGGAGGCTCCTAGCCCTAGCTGTGTGGAAGTGAGCAAATCATTTAGCACTTCTGTGATCTCCTTTTCTCTGTCAAATAAAAATAAAAACATTTGTTTTTTTTTAATTCACAGGAGAAATGTGCAGAGAAAAACAAGATACTGAATATAAAACCATGTTGGAAAGTTGAAAGCACTTTACATAGTAATATAAGGTATTACTATTCACATTATTGTGCTTTTGTGGTGTGAAAATGTTCAAAAGAGAAGGATCCAACTAATTAGCAGTGACTGTGTAGCTTGAAAAAGATATTATGTAGGCACTATCTGGTTAGGAAGAGAAGCTCACACATGTGTTAACAAAGCTGAAATTTGACATGTGCTCAGTATTCTACATTGCGATTAATAAATATTTATTGATCAAGGGATTACTTTTAGCACATTGTATAATAGCTATTTGTTTCTGTGTCTCCCTGACTATGACAGTGATGATGAATTACACTTATTTGACTTTTCGTTATCTCCCATTACCAACGATAGTGTCAGTCACAAGACTGGCATTCAATAAATACTTATTGAATAAATTAAAAAATAAATGGATGAAACAATGGCAGATGTCTCCATAATTATGGTGAGTCAATTAAATTAACTAGTTGATTAACTAATTATTTAACAAACTAATTAAATAATTAGGATCAAGACCAAGTGCCAATCAAGACAATAGATTATTGACAAATGGAGAAGCAAATTGATTAATCAAATAAAATACAGAGTTTAGAAACAAATACATTTATGCAGTCAAATAATTTTTGACAAAGTATCAAAGCAATTAAAGGAGGAAAGAAAGTAGTTTCCAAAATGATGCTACAATCACAGGATATCCATTTGAAAAATGAACCTTACTCCTACCTCACACCACATACAAAAAGTAAATTACAGTGGATCACAGACCTAGAGTTGAAACTATAAAGCTTCTAAAAGTAAACACAGAAGAATATCTTCATGGTCTTTGGGGTGGGAAAAAAATTTCACTGCAAAGTCAAAAAATGTATACTCCTTGATGAGCAAAAACAACTGGCTCCATAAAAATGAAAAACCTGCTCATCAAGAGACATAATTATGAAAGTAAATCAGTAAGCCTTGGGTTAGAAGAAAATATTCACAACACAAATATCTGATCCTTTTATAGATACTGTCCTATCTTTCAGTTCTTGTCCCCACCAATTAGTTTGTTCAAAGAATGTTTACTAATTGCCCCTTTCTCATAATGTCCCACAACCTCTCCACTGGGGTGCATATGCTACCATCTTGATATTATCTTTTCCAGGGTCACCTTATTGTGAAATTCATTTAACAACCTTCTGTCCTGATTTCAGGAGTCTTCTCTCTGACATTTGAGAAGAGTGGTCATTAGCCTTTGGGTGTTGTGTCCATGCTACCATTCCCTTCTTCCTTCCTTCCTTCTCTGGATTATCCCTATAAGGCTTATTTGGGTATTTCTTTTTGCCATTTATAATCAGTGTTCCTTGGGACTGTATTCTTAGATCTCTTCTTCAATCTCCTGGGAACCTCATGCCAATTCATGATTGAAAATGTTCTTATAAAATGATAATTCCCAAATTAATATTTAGGAGTGGATTTCTCTCATGAACTCCAGGCCTGCATACTCTACTAGACATTTCTCATACATGGGTCTCAAATTCAAGGTGTTTATCATCATCAAATATATAGCATAATACATTTCCTCCCCCCCAAATCTGCCACCCTCACTATCTTCAACTTCATTAAAAGATAATGCTGTTGCCAGGTCATCTTATAATCTAGTAATTCTCAAGAATTATTTTCTCAGGTTAGTACTGTCCTGTTCATCTCTATTGTTACTGCTTTGGTTTAGTCTCTCACAATATCTTGTATTATAAGAGCTTCCTGGGCCTCCCTGGTGGCGAAAAGGATTAAGTCTAGCACTATGAAGCTATCAGCAACCTCTGAAGCACAAGTTCGATTCCCGGTCAGGGAGCTGACTCACATGGTGCAGCAGATCTCTCCTGTCTTGCCCGCTGCTCCCTTTAGTGTATATCAATCAATCTGCCTGTTATTCTCCTGATTCTGTCTCTGGTGAATCCTCTCTTCCCACTGCACCTCTGGCCTACACCCCAGTTCTTGTATGCATAACTAAATAAATCTTTAAAAAGGTCTGGAGACATTTGGAAAATCAAGGCTCTACAGATTAACCACATGTAACATAATAGATAATGCACAGCTAGATAATCACAACGACTATGATACGAATTTTTAACATGAATGGTCAAAACGATTGCTGTAAGTCATGTCAAAATGAGATTTGTCTACTTTCAGAAACGTATTCCTCCACAAAGAAACATCTGCTATGCTGTAAATAAAGTCCAGTGCAAGATGTGATCGATAATACAGAAATGAACCAGACAGGGACACTGGTTTGGGAGAACACAGAGAGGTTAGTCAAAGAACTTTAACTCTTGATTTATCATTTGTTAGCTATGTGATCCTGAGCAAATCTCTTAACTTCTCTAAAATTCACTTATAAAAAGGAGATAATCGTAAGAAATGCTTTCCTTAATTTGAATAATAAATTAAATAAGGGGAAATCTCATTATAAATATTAAGGTGAGACATAAGTATAACAATTATTATTGATGTCCTGCTCTTAAGCTATTTAGAGTCAAGATAAGTAACATCACAAAATGTAGAGAAATACTGGCAATTGGGTGAGGCAGTTTGGAGGGGCTGAAGCTTGCAAGTACCCTTTCTTAAATTTAACTGCTCATTCTAGTAAAGGGTCTTTGTTTTTTGCATCTTGTTTCATGTTTTGTTTTGGTCTGTTTGCTTTTCCTGTTTCCTGCCTCACTTTCATGCTTTTGCCTTTGCTCTTATTATCCTGCTGAGCAAAGCAAATAAACCTCAAGCCATATGGTCATTCCACCCAATTCCACTTAACCAACTTGTCCAATCACAAATCTTCTTTCTGGCTTGGGCTTCTTCTGAAATCAGCCACTATAAAGATTATGGCCAGCAACTGTAGCCAGAAGAGAAAAGGGAGGGGGCTTCATACTGACAGAGGTTCGTGATTGCAAAATCCAGTGCACACCCCTCCCTGTTAAAAACGAAGAGTCTATGACAAGACTTTTTCTCCATTACATTTTCATCTGCCCTAACACACCTGGGAAAAGTGTAACTAGAAACTCTCAGAGAATGAAATATCAGAGAAGATGTGTTCAATTCAGCTTTCTTTGAATGTGATGGGGTTTGTGGATATAATAAATATAATTTTTTAAAGCCTGGAGTGCTTGATTAATGAAACGAGGCTTCTTTCTATGATCTCATTTACAATTTAATTTAAAATGTTCCATTTTTTGCTTAATATTTTATTAAGAGATAATATTTTATTATAAGGGATTATTTTTTTCAATTAATATGCACTTATAATAGATTTTCTGCATTCTTTAAGGTAATTTTGGGTCCTGGGGCCATACTGTTTTTCCCATGGTAACAGAACTCTGATATTATAATGAAAGTAAGTGGGAATGTATGATTTGGTTTACATTAAATAGCTTGTAAATGTAGCTATTTCAGAAATGAAGGTAACCATGAATTTAAACTTGATAGAACCATAGAACCATATAAGTACCATTATACCTGAAGGTTAGGTATAAGTTCCATTTGTATAATTTCAGTCTGTGTTTGCATGAACCCAGAGTAAAGAGAGAAGTCCAAATAAGGCAAGTTTATTTAACAATTTTTTTCCTTTGAAATTTGGGGGTTTGGTTTAGATTAGAATTTTCTTCATGTGCGACCTGTGTGGTCTTACAGGTCCCAGCATCTCACCTGGATCCTGCCATAAAGAATCAGGAAAATTTCAAACAGGCACAGTTCTGGGTCTGCACAGATATTGCCAGGAAAGTTTTATTTCATTTTATTTAACATACTGAAATTCTGCAAATCACTTGAAAGAAGAATTGTGTCATTAAAAATAGCATCCTAACCTAGATTAATCTTGTAATCCAGTAGGAAATTATTAATAAATAAATATATTGAAAAATTTCATTTGCTTCCAAACAGAAACATGGGATAAAATAAAGCAAAGACTTTTTTTAAGGTCTGGCCATGTTCACAAAAAAGAGAAAATTTTAGGGGCCAAGCAATAAAAGGGAATGGGAATTGAGAATGATAGCATCATTCTGAAGCTTTCAGACCTTTGCTGGTCTCTGTGGCTCTGTGTTTAATGGCTACGTATGAGGACATGAGAAAAAGCTCACGACTATGTAAGGCTGAAATTAAGACTCCTACACAGAATGGAGAGCTCTAAAAGTTGTTTATCTTCAGTGAAAGTGTGGGTAGGAAACATTAGCCCACTGATGTAAAAAGAGAAACTTGTTAACTGGGTGTAAACTCTGGTGAGAATAAAAGAGCTCTTGAGAATTTGTGGGTTTATTTCTATACTATCTGGATAGGAAACATCAAGCCAAAAATATTAATCTACAATAATCATAGAAGAAGTACCTTAGAGAAAAAAAAAGCAAATTCTTCCTGCAAGAGTCATCTTTAAAGTGGACTTTGCAGGATTCACAAAGTTATAACCAAAAGAAGTTAAGATCTGAGAAACCAAATTTACAAAACTCTGAGAAACAAACCAAAATGAGTAAGAATTGACAAAATCACAAACATTAGATTTATTCTTTCATTAACTTCACGAAGGAATTGTTAGAAAAAGTATACACAATTGGTATGTTTGAGATATATAAAGAAGTAAGAGAAGGAATTGAAAGTATGACCAAAAGACACTATATTATGAAAAAAAAATGCCAGGATAGCTCAATAAAAAGACAGGAAAGCATAAAAAATTATGTAACTCTTAAGACTAAAAGCTCAATGAATGGATTGAAGAGAAGGGTGGCATTAAAGGGTAAATTAGCAAAGTGGAAAATACCTCTAAAAATTATGTCTTGTGTATTATACACTGATGCCATTATCACTATTGTGAAGAAAAAATGAAAATGTGATAGAATAATTTAAAGAAACATGGAAAGCTGAAAGAGAAAATCTAGAAAATATTTATCAATATTTCACAAGAAAAGACTATGGAAAGTAGAGAGGGCATATTTGAAAGATAGTGAAAAATATTCAGAATTGATGAAAATAACAATAATCACGTTAAGGAACCACAAGTCCAAAACAGAAAAAAAATCTATGTCTATAAATAAAATCAAATAATAAAAAATAAATAAAAATATCACAAGTAGTTTTAAATAAAAATTCCTTCCTAAGAAATACCAGTTAGACTCAGATTCCTTATATCAACATAGAAATCAAAATACAGTGAAATAATGTTTTCAAAACTCTGAGTAAAATTTTTACTGTCTATAAATAAACAAGAAACAAAACTATCTTTCCAAAATGAAATAAAAACACTTTCAGACAGACAAGCTGGAGTTAAACAGTGGCAGATCTACACTAAAGGAATATCTAGAGCATGTACCTTAAGAAAAAGAAACAGTTTTGATTGCTGGATAATGTTCTTTTTTCTTAAGGTACAAAAATGATAAACTAACACAATTCTCAGCAATATGGATGGAGCTAAAAGGTATCACGCTCAGCGAAATAAGTCAGAAGAAAAAAGAAAAATAACAAGTGGTATCACTTATAGGAGGAATAAAAGAGAGCCAAAAAGAAATCAGAAGGAGAAAACAGCACACAAAACATAAACAAAAGCAAAAACTAGCAGGCAACCACAAATAAGAGACATTTTAGGGGGAGGAAGAGAGACCAAAATAGAGGAAAAATGAGCACAAGGGACTATGGTGATGGTTCATGGGTAAATTGGTGGTGGGAAACCTGCGGAAGATACATAATAATGTAAAGGATATAAATTAAATAAAAAAGAGGAAAAAATTTAAAAAAAGACAAAATCTTATCGCGAGCCAGAGAAAGACACAATACATTAAGATAAATGAAAATAAGACCTCCCTGGTGGTATAACGGGTTAAGCACAGCAATATGAAGCTATCCAGAGCCACTGCAGCACTAGTTCCCTACCCAGCCAGGGAGATTCCCACATGGTGCAGCAGACCTCTCCTGCCTCGCCTGCTGCTCCCCTCAGCAGTGTATTTCAGTCAATCTGCCTGTTCTGCACCCCACTCTGTCTCTGGTGAATCCTCTCACCACCCCACACCTCTGGCCTACACCCCAGCTTGTATGCATAAATAAATAAATCTTAAAAAAAAATAAATGAAAATAGTTATAGATTTCCAGTCAGAAATCAGGCAACCCAAACAACAATGGAAAGGAAACTGACACCTTTGCAACAACATGGATGGAACTGGATGGCTAACAGAATTAAGCCAGAGGCTGAAAGACAAATACCAGATGGTATGCCATATTTTAAATACAGAAAAATCAAACAAAGGACCAGATAGGACAAACATTAAATCCAACCCTTGAAAGCTCACCAATAGATATAAGGCATGAGGGACCAGGGGAGAAGAGCAAGGAGCACAATGGGCTATGGTGAAAGACTATGGATGATTTGGTGATGGGAGAGCTACAGTGACTACACTTATTGGGGGAAATCCCACAGCATCAAAATACTAACAAGGATGTAAAATAATTGTATTTCAATAAAAATTTTAAAAATTAAAAAAAAAAGAAAAAAAAACAGGGTTCTAGATGGCAAAATGTCTCCAAGAAAGAAAGATGAACAAAGAAATCACTTCCAAACCTGAAATGTTGCAATTCTGTATTCTTTTGTCTATATGTAATCAAAAGATACTATTTTGGGGTAAGAGAGAAGCACAAAATTTCTGCTGTCTACGTTTAGCAATATTCCACTGTAGGAGCCTTGACACAAATATTCTCTATAGATTCCCATCGTCCAAAATGAAGAGAAAATGGGATTCATAGGTAACAACATTTCCTCAGCCATAACCATGCTACCCCAGTAGATCATGTGTCATTGGGCACATAAATGTTTATTGCATACAGTTGTTAATATTTGCTCATGCATTTCTCCCTCTGTATTCTCTTCCTTTCAAATCAGGTGCACACCAAGTAGATGTCCTATCTCTACGTGATTTCTTTATAGGGAGCTGCCTTCAGTATTATAACCATCAGTTTGAAAGCAGCCTGTAGTAATGCTGACGGCTAGTGAGGTGGTGTTGAAGAGTGTCACAGGACCCTGCACTGAAAGACACCACTTTAATCATACCTCTTTAATTACCATAACTGAGCCCATTAGCGGCAAAAAGTGGTTTCCTCAAAATATGAAATATAAATGTATCATTATTTAAAATATAAATCTAAGTTTGTATGTTCTTCACTAGAAACTATAGAAGTGTGGCCAGGGAAAGTTAGTCAATTGCTAGAATGCTCAATCAGTCCTGCCTGTGATGAGTTGCTTCTCATCTGAGTCAGTTCCTGATCAAATTCCAAAAATGGGAGACAGAATTTTTTAAAAATAAGCACTTTATCACAATTGGCTGGATAAATTCATGTGGCAGAGTGGATGGAGCTACCTCTCTTGTCTTGACAGAGACCTGTCTCTAGTTCTATATCCACCCCACTTGTACTTTCCAAATTATTCCTACCTAAGTGGGGAAAGGAGTGGTTTGTTGGAATGCATTTCCCAGGGGCATGGTCATTTTGGATTCTGACCCCTGGCTCTCTACCCTCTCCTCACTGGTGAATAAGCAGAGTCAGGTCTTTTTTCACATTTCTGAACACAAGGGGCATTCCTTTAGTTTCTAAACATAAAACAGACCAGATATTATTAAGGTCCAAAATTTGGATTTAAGTTTGAGGGAATGACAAAGATCCCTTAGACTTTAAGGCCAAGTCATTGGACTTGAAAGCATTATGAGAATTTTGCATTGAACATCTTAAGTGTCCTCGCAAGCTAAAAGCAAAATGGTCCTTTGTTTCCCATCTACTTACTGTCCCTACGTATGTCTCTCTCGAGACATAATAATAATTGCAAACATTAAATGTGTTCTTAATACTTGCCAGTGATTTAATGTGTACTACTGTTATCATTATAATATACTATACAATTCTAAAACATTCTCCTTTTTACAAATAGGGAAAATAAAGAATAAGGATTAAGTAACTTGTCCAAGGTTACAGTGAACTAGGATTCACTGAACCCAAGCAGTCTGTGTATGCTCATTATACTTACATTCTATTGGACTGAGTGGGTGGATGGCAAAACAGGATTCTGCTATTCTTGGGATCCTAAGAGAAAGTTTAGTGAATAGTGCAACTACTGTAGCTACCCCAACACTACCCAAAGAGGGAGCCAGCAACAATGTACCCACTGCCTTACCCAGACCCCACTGTCTTCTCAGCATATCTCAGTATAAACTCTGCCCTTACTCCCCCATTCCTGTGGAAGTCCGCCAGCTCCCACATTTTTAAATGACTTAACCCACATCTCAACTGGCAGTCCACAATTAAAACACGCTGGGAGCACTGCAATTCCCTTTGTGAAATGTGCATGGAAGCGTTCACTTTGTTCTCATCCGTTCTCCGACCTTCCACTCTGTGCCCGTGGTTCAGCTGCGATGTCTCTCTCTGGTCTCAAGTCCAGTTCTGATTTCCCCACAAGTCCTTGGATAGGAATGCTGAGCTTTGGTTTCTGGCTTGATGCTTGACCCTTTCTAAAATTATAGCATACATTCATTACCTAATTCTCTATTTCAAGGCTGTTTTGGGTAAAGATTTAGAGCCCACTGTGAATTCTGAGCTCCAGCTTTTCACACCAATGTTAATTGTTCCTTAGTCCTCATCTAGGCTGTTGAGATCCACGGGCTTTGCTGCTCAGCCCACCAGAATTCAACCAATTATTAAGGATGGCTCAATGAAAAAATTATTCTGAGTGTTTATCAAACCACCGTGAGGGGGTTCTTAGAATCTCAACAACTATTAATGCCCTTTTTTATATTTTGAATTCCCAGAGGACTGGGTTTATGGCAGCTTCTCCTTTTAACAGCATTGAGCATAGTGTCAAGAAACATTTGAGAATTAGATGAAAGAGATACTTGAAGTGCAGGACTGTAGATAGGGCTCTCTTGGCTGCCAAGTGGCTAGAAACAATTCAAACAACTGGAAAATGTAGGGGTAAGATTAGTCTTGAAGCCTCTCAGGGATGCATACAGAGCCCCACACAGTTCTCATTCTGTTTGTACCCAGTTTTGGCTTCATTCGCTTTTACTTCCCACAGGCTTCTCCACTGGCAAGAAGAGAGAAATGAAGCCACTGACAAATCAGGTTTTTACCATTCAGCTAAGGAAGCCCAGGGAAAAACAAGAGCTTTGGATGTGACATCTTCATTTCATTTCCCTTGTACCCTTGTGTGAACAAATTTCTTAGTTCATGTGAACACACTCATACTAACATGTGAGGATAAAGAGAGAAGATACATTTGACTGTAGCCCCACCTCCTGGGGCTGAGAAAACCATTGCCCCCATAATTTCCTCAAAAGCTTTGTCTTATCTTCATTGATGCAAATGAACATTCAGGACATCAGGGCTTCGGGTACAGCCTGTCACCAGGTGGGCCAAGCCTTAGCCTAAGCCAAAACTAAGAGACAGCAAAGTTTATTTTCAGTGTTGCAGAGGGTATAGTGCTTACAATGTAGAGATAGATTTGTTTTCAAATTACAGATATTTTTTAATGATACGAGCATCTGTATAATGAATTATGCATAATATAATATGGGTTGACATTCCACCTCTGTTACTTACTAGCCATAAATTCAAACCTCAGTCTCCTCATTCATAAAGTAGTCTGCCACTTATTTGTTCAACAAACATTTACTGGGTGCCTACGCTATGTGAGATGCAGGTCCAAATGCTAGAGATCATCAGTGAAACAAAAATCCCTGCCTTCCAGGAGTTCATTGTCTAGTGAAAGAAAAAATAGGTATATGAACTAATTAATTACATTCTGAGTTAGAAAGCAATAGCACTGTGGACAAAAAGCAAAGATGATGATAAGAAGTGTGGCTTAGATGGTGGTTAAAATTTTAAGTAGGGTAGATCAGCTTAGGTGTCACTGAGAAGGCATTAAATATTTGAAAGCTATGAGAGAATAAGCCATGTAGGCATATGGGAAAAAAATTATCCAGGTGGAAACTGAAATCTGGGCACCAGTTATCTGTATTCCCACTGCTGTATAAATATGTATCACAAGTGCGTAACATACATATATATAAATATACATGTTACATGTGTTATATATATTTCTATTTCATCTATTCATTTATTTACCTACCTGACTTAATACCAATGGGTTCACATGCTCTCAAACCCAACCCAGAACACAGGGTATATTCTTGCCTTCTCCTTCCCATGATTGTGATTCTGTACTCCAACAATGAGAAACATGACTTCCTATAACTTTCCTCAACATATCTGCTTTTGTGAGAGCTTGGAATACATAAAAAGTAGTGATAGGAAAACCAATCATTTTGAATTCAGTATTAGTTTACAGTTTTTTCTTTATCTAAAACTTACATACATTCAAATGTATAAATCTAAACTATACAATTTGATACGATTTGACTGTACAACACACGATACAAGCCACATCGCTGTCAAGACAAAGAACATTATCAGTACCCAGGAAAGTCCTCATATGTCTTTTCTCAATTACTAGAGATGGCAATCACTCCTTGGAATTTTATTTTCCAAAACAGATTTATTTTACCTAGATGAATGGAATAATTTGTCTCTCTTTCTTGGTCTGACTTCTTTTGCTCAGCAAGATATCTGTGAGAGTCATCAAGTATATGCTCTTGTGTAAGGCTACCTTCAGTCCCATAATGCTCTTGAGAATCACCTATGCTGCTGAATTAACCATTGATTTGCTCCATTTTTTTTTTGCAAACTATCTGTCATGGTATGAATATATTAATATACCACAATTTATTGCTGTATAGTATTTCACTGTATAAATATATCACACTTTGTATATTCTTATTCTGTTGATTAACCTCTGACCTATTTCTTGTTTAGAGCTATTATAAATAAAAATGCTGCAAGTTTTTTTAATGCAAAATATGTAAAATATGCTTTTATTTCTTGGTTAAAAAAATAGGAGTGGAGGTTCACTGGTGAATTGGTGGTGGGAAACACACAGGGAATACACAGTAATGTAAAAGACATAAATAATAAAAACAATAAAACAATTTGATAGAAAAAAATAAGAGTGGAATTGCTGTTTAGTTTTAGAAAAAAAATCAAACTAATTTTAAAAAGTCATGATAGCATTTATGCTACATTAAATATCTCCTGCCAGATCCTACTTGCTTATAAGGTTTCTACTGAAAAATTTGAAGACAGTCTAACTGGTGTTCCCTTATAGTTTCTCTTCTCTTTCAGTGTTTTTAATGTCCTGTCCTGGCCACTGGTTTTCAACTGTTTTATTACCATTTGTGTTGGAATATGTCTATCTGGTATTATTTTGTTTGAAACCATTTGGGCCTTTTGGATCAGGAGATCTGTTTCAATTTCTAGACTGAGATGTTTCTCAAAGATTACTTATTTAAAAAATACTTTTATGGCTTTCTCTTTCTCTTCTTGCTCTGGGATACCCATGTTATGGATGTTATTTCTCTTTAAGGTATCCCATAGCACTCTTAGACTCTTCATTTCTTAAACTCTTTTTTTCTCTTGTTGTTCTGTTTGTGTGTTCTTCCACATTGTGCTTTTAAACCCATTCGTTCTCTCCACCTTAGATTTGTCTGAAACTGAGGTCCTTTGCTGTGGTTTTTAAATTAGGTTACAGTGGGCCTCCCTGGTGGTGCAGCGGTTGAGCGCTGCGCTGTGGAGCTGTCTGGGGAGAATCCCACATGGTGCGGCAGACCTCTCCTGCCTCGCCCGCTGCTCCCCTCAGCAGTGTATTTCTCATCTGCCTGTTCTGCTCCCCACTCTGTCTCTGGTGAATCCTCTCGCCGCCCCACACCTCTGGCCTGTACCCCAGCTTGTATGTATAAATAAATAAATCTTTAAAAATAAATAAATTAGGTTACAGTATTTTTTAGAATCTCTAGTTCTCATTGCAACAGACTCATATTTGCTTGGTCTTTATTCTGTTCCTGTTTTACATTGTCCTAAGTTTGTTATTCAGCAAGTGTTACTATAATTGTCACCTTGAATTCCTTTTTAGGCATATTCCCAGTTCTTTTGATTAAGACTTTTCTCGGTTTTTTTTTTTTCTTGTTTTCATCCCCAATGCTTATGACATATTCTTCTGTCTCTTCATTTTAACTTTCTATAGTTTGTAATAGGGATAAACTTTCATATTGCTGCATATCACTGTTCAGGAGGCCAGAGAAATGGTACCGGCAAGGGATAATTGGTAGAACAGAAAGGAGCCAGGGCAGCAGGGCACTAAAGGATCATGTCCAGTGAATGTCAAGGATTCAGGCTTCCCACTGTGTTGTGAATACAGAGTTTGGCCAGTCATCCCATCTTCTAGGCCCATTCTATGGCCTATGTGTCTCATATAATCTCATGTCAGCCTCAACCTTTAGGTAGATTTTGAGCACTAGATGCAAGGTTGGGTATGGATTGTACCTGAAACAGGGTCATGAGCCAGGTGTTCTCTTTGCTTTACCAGTACAGTCTTACACTCAAGTGTTTAGTCATGTTGTTTGAATCCAGGTACTTAAATTCTGGTTAGTGAAAGCACTCAGTTGTTTTGGTTGTGGCCCTGGGGGAGGGGGTTAGTGGCATATGTTTAGACTATCTCAGCCTCAAGCTATAAATAATAGCCTCCATGAGGAGATCTTACGTGGTTCTCTTCACAAGTTTGGCCTCCAGCTGTTCTATGCTAGGAGTCTCAAATTCAGGCTGGTAACCAGCACTTTGAACCCCTGTTTCTGTGTTTCAGTATTTCTCCAACAGTGCACTCTCTGTTTTGGGCACCAATTATATGTACCCACTTCTTCAGTGCAGTGCTGGCTCTCCAAAGTCCACAATGTAGGTGTGTGCCCTGAGTCAGCAACTGTAGGGGGACTCAACACAGAAGCTACCCTTCCTCTAGTGAATTGTTTTGCCCTGGTATCATTACAAACACTGTTGAGTTAAAGTTTCCCCCTAACCCTTTCCACTGGTACATGCCTCCTGGTGGAGGCTAGAGTCGTATGTTTATCTTTCAGCAGTTACTGACTTTGTTTCACTGCAATTTAATTGTAAATATATGGAGGAGATAGGCCTGGCATCTTCACTCTGCCACCTTCCTGCTGGACTCCTCACAATATGAGACTTTAGTTTTTTAAAGAAATTCAAAGTTTAAAGCAAAATTGTAGAGGCACATAGATCCCTTATGTACTCTTACATATATTTTCAAAATTGCTCAGCAGAGTGGTCATTTGTTACCATTGATAAACCTACATGGACATAGCTCAATCATCTAAAGTTGATAGTTTACACTATGGCTCATTCCTGGAGTCATATGTTCTATAGATCTGAACATACATATAAAGACATGAAGCCATCATCTGAGTATTGTACAGAATATTTTCATTGCTCTAAAAATCCTTCAGGTTCAACCTATTCATCCTTTTCCCCACCCTTCCTTACATTTTTAATGTAATATTTAGACATACTTTTCTATCAAGACTTAGAGTTAATTATTATCTCTATTGCTCTCCAAAACTGGACAAAACAGTTGGAATGTGACTAATTCTTTCTTATGTTCTCATAAGATTCTCTCCAGGGGTTAAATTCCAGATTGCTACTAGTGTTTTTTGTTTTTTGTTTTTTAAATTAAGTACAATTTAATTAGAATTAAACAGTTACTGACTTTCTGACTTACTCGCTTCTTATATCTTAGGTCTTTCTTATGGAATCAGCAGATCATTTGGTATTCTTTTCAGCTGCCCAGCATCCAATCTCTCTTCCTGTATTTTAGAGATTTCCTACTTCGTAATCTAGACCTTATCTACCACTAGAGAATTTGAAAGTAATAGACTTTCTTTACTAGGCTGCCTTGCATGCAGCTACCAGGTTTCCCGAAATCAGACACCCTTACCATAAGGACAGCAAATATCTGTCGTGATGATGGGAGGCCACAATAACAGTTCTATATGGTCTCCACAGGCAAGAGGAGTAGTACTTCTAGTGGGATTATCCCACTCCATGTGTTTCTGAGATGTTGTTATGTTTATGTGCTCATGATTTGTGTCCACAGTCCACTGTACTGCTAAAAAAGATAATTTCCATTGTATGACAATAATGTTGTTTATTTTTCTAATTTAGGGCTTAAAAACATTTGGGTTATATCAGGTTTTTTGGTTTTTAATTTTAAGAAGAATGCTATTCCCAACAGTCTTCAAATACATCTTCTGGTACACATGCTTTTCTCCTGAACATTAAATATCTATATCCTATCCCAGAAAATTAAATTCAAACATTTAGGGGTAGGATTCATAAAATTTATCAAAATTAATTATCCCTTTAAATAAATATCTGATAGTGTTAGTATTATCACTGCTAAAATTCAAGGCTAATCAACTGAAATCTAGTCCCAACATCATCACTGAGCTTGCAGTAGGAAGGCAATATGAATGTATCCTGTATTCTACTCAGCAAAGGTACTAAATCCTCTCCTTTTTTAGATGATCTGAGAGACTTCTGGTATGATCCTTTGGGCAAATATTTTCCAATAACCAGCATTAGAGAGAACCTAATATTCTCACTCATGTGCAAGAATGAACATACCACTGTAAGTTGCTTTTTACTCAGGGTAAGAAGCTTTTGCATAGGCCACAAGTACTGTTTTAGTACAAATGGAGAGGATTCTAGTAGTCGAATTTTTTTTAAAGATTTATTTATTTTTGCATACAAGCTGGGGTGTAGGCCAGAGATGTGGGGTGGTCAGAGAATTCACCAGAGACAGAGGGGGGAGCAGAACAGACAGATCAGCTGAAGTACACTGCTGAGGGGAGCAGAGGGAGAGGCAGGAGAGGTCTGCTGTGCCATGTGGGAATCTCCCTAGAACTTGTGCTGCTGTGCCTCTGGATAGCTTCATAGTGCTGTGCTTAACCCGTTGCGCCACCAGGGAGGCCCACTAGTAGTTGAATTTTAGGACTCATCATACAGATAGTTGAAAAGTTTTACTGTCTTCCTTCCTGTCCTCCTTCCTTCCTTCTCTCTCTCCCTCCCTCTCTCCCTCCTCCCTCCCTCCCTCCCTCCCTCCCTCCCTCCTTCCTTCCTTCCTTCCTTCTTTCCTTCCTTCCTTCCTTCCTTCCTTTTCTCCCTCCCTCCCTCCCTTGCTACCTCCCTCCCTCATTCCTTTCTTTCTTCCCTCACTCTTTTTCTTTCATAATTGATGCCATCTATGCAGCTGTCTCCTACAGATCAGTCATGCATTCCCTGAGAGCATTCTGAAAAAATGGATGCTTTGGGCTCATTTGCATTTCTAATGGAAGAGGGGCAAGATGTTCCTTGAGCTGAATCCTAGTACAAGTTGGGCTTGGGAAAGTGCTTCAGGCAACAGTATTTTTTCAATTCTGTACTGAGAGAAACCTAAAATGTACTTAGCCAAACACTCCGAGCCCCCAGGCACTCAAAACAAAATGTAATCCATATGTTTCTGATTCATTTCACTCACCTCAAAGGCTCTTCAGAGTGGGGGTTTACTGCTAAGAAGTCTTCAAACTGTTCAACTTTTTTCTTTCTCCACAATAAGGAGTACTCATCTACTGAACCTATTTCCCAAATGACAGTAACATTCCGGCTCAGCATTCAGAACTCCTATTTCTAGAGTCCTGCACACTACTGAATATATCCTGCATCTTTTAAGATTCTTTTCTTAAAAAAGAAACACTATAGCATTTTAATAAAAAAGACCTTGAAAAAAAAGGAAGGATTATACCAAGGAATGATCTTGTTTTAAAGAACCAGAGTTAGAAGGGACCCGATTTCATATTTTAATTTGGTTCAATTTCCAGTTCATTTTATATGATGTTGTTCCACTTAGTATTTTTCACCAACATGCAATTAATTTCCGCCCTCTTTCCATCCTTCTTTCTCTCCTTCCTTCCTCCCTTCCTTTACTTCCTATGACACAAAAATTAGGCAATTATACAACCCTAGCAGAGAATATTTTATATGATGTTGATTTTCCTTACTATCTTTCCTCCCTACCTCCCTTACTCCCTCTTCACCCTCCTTCCTTCTTCCCTTCCTTTCCTTTTCTTTCTGTGAAACAAAAATTGGGCAATTATAAACCCCAGGCATAAAATATTTTGGTACATTGTTAGAATGTACTATAGTTGATCTGATCTCCTGTCCCCCCCTATTTAATTGGAAGATGAAGCTTTAGTATGCATAAAGAGTACAGTATTAAGGAGTATTCAGAATAGAGCAGATCCTCGAAATAAGGAATGATCAGAAGTATCATAGAGGATAGTGAAGAAGAGCAGAATGGGACTTCAGTTTAAGCAGGAATCCGGCAAATATATTTAAAGGAACCAAATTCTGCAATACTACTAAATGCTTATCTCAGGGCAGGAACTGCTTTCTTTCTGGCCTATTTTATATAATCTGTTGTTCATATTACATGTTATAAAACTCTTTACATTTGTCATTTCATTTAATAAAGACTCGCCAGGAAAGAGTGTTCAACTGTCTTCTTTTACATCTGCATGCACAACCAGTGGGAACATTCTGATTAAATTGACTGGTCATTTCACACAGTGAGCCAATTCAGTCAAGTAACTAGTTAATTTCGTCAGTCTGGCTGAGTGTTTTTTAGAACTGAATTGAATTTCAACTGAATTCAATTCTGTCAAGTTAACTGAGCTAGTTATAGTTTAAGTAAAATAATTATCTTACCGAGCACTGTCCTTGAGTTTTTTTGAATTGACAAAATTTATATTACTGGCCTCGATCTTCAAGTTACTCAGGTCTAATAGTTTTCTATTCTATCTAGAGCCATTATGACATATGGTAAATGAAATGCAATTTTTCCCAGGAGCTTATAAAAAAGGCTAAAAATAACTTTTCCTTCACCTGCAGAACTTTTCTACACATATTTTCCCTACTGAATAGGACATTAGTCAATAAAGAATGGGACAAAACAGCCATGGAGAATAAAGTGTCAAAGAGAAAGACTGGAGATCACCTTTGAAATCAAAGGTCAAATCCTGTTCTGGAGTAATCCATTTCCAGTGTCGATACTCTATAAGCAAGTAGCCTTGAAAGAAAAGTGTGTTCTTACTCAAGTTCCATATTCTAACTCAAAAGAGTGTATGGTGCTTACTTAATATTTCCAGTGAAGTGAAACAAATATTGTTTAGAGATAACTATTTTCTGCATAACATCCTCTTGTCTTATTACATAAAACATACACATGTAGTTTGGAACAGACAACTCAAGTAAGATTATACAAAAATGTTAGCTAAATTCCTTTAAAAATCACCACTTTTACAAAATGTTTGTAGGTGGCTAAATGTTAATTTAATGGACTGGCATGCCCTTGTAACTAAATATAGGATCTGACTAAATTTAACATCATTTTCTGTTTTTAGTGCCCAGTCTCCTCTTCATTCTACTCCCATCCCAATATGTTTAGCCTATAGGTAAATATTCAGATTCCTCACTGAGAAATTCAGGGTCTTGGTGTACCTGTCTAGCCCTGTCTCCCTACAGTAAGACCAAGCTCCAGTTACTCTTCTGGGCATAAGCACACCAGCTTCTGCTTTTCTCACCTTTGCTGTAATTCTCCTTCATCTGGCTTATAATTTTTCTTCCTTTTAGTCACTTGATTCTTACTCATCTTTACAACCTTGGTTGTGTTCCCTTTAACCTAGATGGAAGACTTTTCTTATCTTTTGGGTCCACAAACTTCTCCCTTCCTTCCTTAAAATATTCTAGTGCTTACTACTGCCCTGTTCATCTGGTGATGCCATGTTATCTATTATTGTCAGAAATTATTTCACAAATTTTCATTTATCTTGCCTGCAAGTTCATTGTGGGAAGAATTCATGTCATATGTTTTGGAGAAATACATGGCAATAAATTCCAGTATTTATCATCATTATTACCATCATTGAAGTGTTATTAGAAATGCATTGATTTAGATAATCATGCACTACTGATAGACTTATTTAGGAAAAAAGAGTTCTATTCAATTTCACAATTATCTTTTGAAAAGGTTATGACAAAATCAGCTCCATTTCATAGAGGAAGTGAAAGCCCAAAATCTTGTGATTTATCCCCCTTCATATAGCAACTGTCAGAGTCAGGACTGAAGCATAACTTTTTTAGGAGGGGGAGAGGGGATAGTTAAGAGCAATAAAAACCATTTTAATTCAAAGATAAATTTGTCAAAAAGAAGCCAAACAATTACTAGATAGTAGAACTTTGCTGGTGAGCATAATGTAGCACATACAGATGTTGATTTTTAAGACTATGTATGTGTAATCTATATAATGGTTAGAAATAATATTACTTCAATTTAACAATTACTAAATAGGAGTGTACACATCTTACTTGGAAACTACTATCATTCACTAAGAATACGCTCTCTAAAAACAGAATATTTACACATATGATACCACTTAATTCTCTTAAGTTTCTAAAAATAGATATTAATATTCTCTTTTTATAGTTGAGGAAACTGAAGCTAACGTATTTTTAAATAATTTGCTTAATTAGCACAGTAGAAAGAGGTATCCCAGAGTATCTAACCTTACATAACCTGATTCTAAAAAAAATGATCTTTCTAGAACCCTATTCTTAAAGCACACTGCCTAAAACCAACTCAGAGACAACATACTCATATAATGTAAAGTAGATTTACAAACTATTTCAGTTTCACTGATTGTATTGTCATATCTTACTTATTAATTTTAATTGACATATTACCTATACTCTAAAGATGATATGTCTCCTTCCAACCACAATAAAATATAGAATGTGATAAGTACAACAGCATGTCTTAGAGCAACCACTAAAATAAATCAGAAGAAAAAAGCATTCTAATTAGCCAATAGTGGCAACAGAATGGAATTTTTAAACAACCCAGTTTATCCAAAAATAGGTAGGAAAAGAAAAAAAAAACCCACAAAGAACAAATGGAAAAGATGGGGAATAAGTAGTAAGATCATGGATTTAAATCTAAATATATTAATCATTTTACTAAATGTAAATTTTCTAAACACTCCAACTGAAAGACAGAGATCGCCATACTGAATAAAAGAACAGTCAAATATAGTTTTAAAAGAAAACTAGTTTTAAAATGTGGTTTAAATTTCTTTTAAAAAAGTAGAAAAAGAACATGAGGTGCTTATATTTTTTTCTGGACTTATTTCCCATTATCTGGACCCGTAATATTTTTTAATCATGCAGGTTAATGGGGATCATATAGGACTCAAAATATTATCCAAGTCCTCTATCTAGGTATTGCCGTTTACCATTCAACAAAACTAAGAAACAAAAGACTTGCTGGCTATTTGGTACTGAAATGCATTATACACACACACACACACACACACACACACACACACACACACACACACACTGAACTGCATTACACACACACACACACACACACACACACACTGAACTGCATTACACACACACACACACACACACGCATATTATATATATGTTATATATATATGGAAACAAGGAAAAAAATATTCATATAAGTGTGTTTTAGTTTTTTAAATTTAAATAAATTGTTGCATAATAAAATGCTACATATTCACAATAGAAAAACATGGATGTAGAAAAACATCATATACAAAACAAAGCAATTAAAATGACCTATTATTATGCCATTCATAATGAACCCCTTATGATATTTAAGATATTTTCTATTACCAAGATTGAGCATATATTTTACAAAAATAAGTTTGTTTGTTTTACTTTAAAAGAGATTGTATCTTTTTCCTGCCAATACATCTTCTATAAAAACCCAGTGACCATTATTCTATCATATGGGATACTGTAATTACTGTGAAGCAATAATATAGCAATAATAATAATATATGCTGAACACTGACAATGTACCAGAATCCAAACTAAGAGTTTCACATAGTTCATTGGTCACCATTCATCTATACAACTATGTGAATATCATTATGAATTGTTATGACAATATTCTTTTGTATTCCCAGAAGGTCAGACTGTCATATTTTAAACACCAAATCTTTCCTTGGCATCCGCATGGAACTATGCTATTTCTTTTACCTCTAAAATGTTGTAGATTTATATTCTTATTTCATATATCCATCCAATACAACATTCAAATTGTTGAATGTATTCATGACAATATGTCCCTCAATTGCAATAAAAATATAATTTTATACATTGATCCAAAATTGACACTCTGGTGATAGTTTGAGTTCAGTACTACACTGTAGACTCTCCTATTTTCTAACATGGTATCACTAAGTGTGTCCAAGTTTTTGCTAATATGAGCTGTGCTGAGACAAACATCCCTGAACATAAGCAAATTATACCCTGATCAGGCAGTCATTTCTCTGATGTCTAGATGTTTTTGCTCACTCCTGAGACCTGACCTGTGCACCAAGATATCTACTAGGTATTGAGTGTGAGAGTGAATTTTACATTGTAGTATACTGGAGCCAGCTTGTGTTAATTAGAAGAGCTGATTGTGTACTATATTTCAACTCAGCATTGTTATAATACATAGAAATCAGCCATCAGATGGGGGGAGTAAGTATCTGCACCACAGAAAACTCTATCAATCAGGGAGATATTTTCCCTTGTATGGTCTGTGATTAAACATTTACCAGGACATCCCTGGACTTATTGATGAGTTAATATAGTATAATTATACTAGTATTAATAATAAGTATATAATAATATAATACATGCAGTATTACACAGTGACTCAGTTGGCATAAGTCCTAATCAATACAGTGTTGTCTACCAGCCAAGCAGTACAGGACATCATGCTGCTGAATATATAGTATGGCCCAAGGTTATACAGCCTATAAGTGATGAACTCAGGAATTCTATCCCAGGTGTTGTCTTTTTGCAAGGCTCATGTTCCTCTGCACAACTCGTTGCTCCTAGAGAGGGCAGATTCTATAAACATACTGCCTGGCTTTATCCTTTGCTCAGCTACATGACTGTGGGCAAGTAACTTACAAGTTACTGTATAAGTAACTTTTCCATCCTTCATATTTCCTGATCTGCTAAGAAGGAATAGAAGTGCACCTATTCATTGTGATGATGTGCAATTAAAAGAAGTAATGAATCCAAGGAGCTCAGCCCACTACCTGACGCATAAGTGATCAAAAATATCTATATATTTATATCAATCTTTTACGTATGTATGTATGCATGCTTGTATATGTCTAAAAGTTCCATTACAGAAGAACTGCTTACCAGTTCCATTTATTTGATCAAGTTCCCTTAAAAGTACTAAATTAATTTATAGGAGCCTCAGATATCTGGAAAAATGATTCATTTGGGAAAATTATCATACTATAACATGAATGATTTTAATTTTGACTAATCATTAGAAATCTGGTTGTTACTACCTTGGATATTGTCTCCTCTGATTTCTCTTCATAAAGGAGTATATGCTTTGGATACAATGTTCTTATTTGAAGGAACATATTTTAGGAATATAAATGGAAAATTAATCTCCAGCAGTGACCATGTCTACCAAATCTATTTAAATTAAGTTTAATATTCTCTCTCAATTCCTCTGTCAATTGATGGTATGGAAGAAGTTTTAAGGTCATGATTATCTAGAAGTCAAAAACAGCAACAGATTAAATAGAAAACTGCCTGGCATACATAAGCCCCACTAGATATTTACTGAAAGAAAAATTAATCTAAAGTGAAAGTTGTAAAGCATACACACAAATACACGAATATAACACATACACATATACACACAGATAAAACAACCAATAAATCATATAGATATAATCTAAAATCAAGTTGTAATGTAGATCACCACTATATTTCTGGAATTTCATGGGAACAATGTTTTGACTGATAGATTTTTACAATATACTTGTCTTTTCTTGGACATTATCTGGCAGTCATAATGTTGAATTCAGGGAAGGGGCATATAGACCCAAGAGATTTTTCATGGGACCACGAACTATTTCATGGATATCAATGGTATCCCTTCTTTGCAGTCAAACCTGATAACAAAGAGCTTTTGCTTTTAGCCATGAAAACTTATTCAGATAATACCCCAGACTACGATGAGAAAGTTCAAAACAAACCCAACACATGAAATTTCTTCATTATTATTTGTTTCCTAGAATTTGGATCTCCATGGTATTTCCCATGGTGAAGATTCTTTTGGTAAAACTTAAAACAGTGTGCAGTTAAGTTCTGTCAACTAAAGTCAGTTTTTCTCCAGTGAAAATGGGCTGGCCCAGGTTAAAAATTCTAGCCACTGGAGGTTCTAGTCAAACTGCTAAAGGACTGGGACCAACCAGAAGAGGCTTTTCCCCCCAAGTTCCCTCAGAAACTTCTACAGCCCAGTTACAGCCCAATTTTCCACAGAGATCACACAGTAACAAATAAGCAGTAGGAAACTGTAAGATGAAGTCCTATAAAGCATAACAAGTACCTAGTATTACTGTACCCAGGCTAGCAGAGACCTCCAGGCATTCAAGACACTCAGGTCTGGCCTGCTCTTCTCACCTCACTGTTCTCTGCTTATCTGTGACTAAAGTAGCAAAGAATGGAAGCTGGAAGCAGTCTCTCCCTAGTTCAGTCAAGAAATAAGGAAAGGTATGGTATGTGTCAAGAAATATAGGTTTGTCTGTGCACCACTGGTTAAATGCAGTAACTGTTTATATCTCTTGCCCTGACCTTGGTCCCCTTGGCTAGCTAAGAGATGATGAATCACATGGTCTGTAGGTTGTGTAAACCTGACATTTGAACATTTAAAAAGCCCTCCAATTTACAGAGTGCTTATTGTGTGCTGGAGAATGTGTTAATTTTTTAATATATACTACTTATATTTGTTTTCACAATAATTCATCCTGCTGGTACATTCTCTGTATTATATCTGAGGAAACTGAAGCTCAGCGAGGTTAGCAACTTGGCCAAGTTCATGAATAGATGGCACAGCTAAGATTTAACCCCAGGTCAGCCTATTCCAAATCCCATATTTTTTAGTTACTACCTGAATTGTGCCTGATATACCCTTGATGTTTTTACAGCATTTGACAGTACCTTAAAGTTCAGTCAGATCAGTGTCTCACAAGAACCACTAGGCACTCTCCTAAGTGTCCCTTTTACAATTTATGTCCTCTCATCCATTGGCATTAAGAATCTGGTTCTATATCATGTTTGATGGCAAATGTCCACGCAACACAATGAAGCCTCAGGATCTTATCTGGTCGTTTCATTTGTGCTAGCAAGGCTCTATGGAGTCCGGATGTCTGTGACTCATCCTTCAGCTCTAGAAACTCAAAATTTACTGATCTCTTGGCAGAAATGGGCAATGGCTTCACAGAAAATGGAAAATGCTGAATCCTTGCCAAAAATGCAAACCCAAATGAAACTCAAGCACTTATGTTGAGTTTGGGTAATAACTTTGTTCTCTGTCTTCTGCAAAGTCAAAGATGTCTCTCTAGCCATTTCTGCTGGTTTAATGAATGACAAATTAGAGTCAAACATGCACCTTGTATGGAGGGGCTGCCAGAGACTGATTTCTGATCTAATAGCCTTAGGATTTTCTCTGACACGGTTAAGCTTAAGACAGTCCATTTAGAGGAAAAGCAGTAAAAGGAAATCTGATAAAAATCTTCTATTACTGCTAAGGCAGAGATTTTAAGAGACTGAGTGGTGAAGTAGGAAAAATGTGTACTATGGTTTCTATGGGACCCAGGTCAGAATCCCAATTCTTTCACTTAGTAATTATGTGACCTTAGGTAAGTTTCTTCATTTATAATACTGGGATAATAGCTATTGATCACAGAGGTATATTGTATTAAACAAATTAATCATGTAACAAGTAACTACATTTGTCATCCCAAGTTCCACAAAATTAAGGATTTTAGAATCAACATATTTCTGAAACTGACATGAGACACTTGATTTTATCTTTTTTTAAAAAAATCGAGGTAACACTGGTTTATGGCACTATATGTGACTCAGGAATAGGTTCACAGTTCCTCAGATGTATAACACTACACCACAACCACAAGCAGAGCACCCATATCCCTTTCTCATATGCCAATGGGTCCCCTTCCCCCTTCCATCCTCCCACTCCCTCTAATAGTCTCGATTCTACAGTCATATTTCTAGGTTTGGTTTTGTTCTTTGAAAAGAATAAACAAAATAATAATTAAAAAAACCCCTACCTAGGCTTACAAAGAAGGAGGAATCAGAAAAGGAAGAGGTGAATTTACAACTGATGCTGCAGATATACACAGGATTATAAAAACCTACTATGGACAATCTAGAAGAAATGGACAAATTTTCAGATTCATACAATCTTCCCAGACAGAATCAGGATGAAATAGCCAGCTTAGCAGTCTAATCGCAAGCACAGAAACTGAAAGAATGATAAAAGTCTCCTTAATAATGAAAGCCCAGGACTAGACAGGATCTTTGGCCTATACTACTCATGCTTTTCAAAAATATCAAAGGGTAGAAAACTCCCCAATACACTACTGTACATCCAAAATTAAATGAGGACAGTATAAAAACACTCAATAAAATAGGAATAAAACTTATCTAAATACTATAAAAGCCATAAATGACGACCTACAGTCAATATCATACTCAACGGTAAAAAGCTAAAGCATTTCCACTAAGATCGGAAACAAAAGAAGGATGTGCACTGTCACCATATTGTTTAGCATATTATTGGAAATCCTGGCAAGCAACTAGACCAAAAAAGACATACAAGGAACTCAAACTGGAAAAGATGTGAAAAGGTCACTATCTGTATATGACAGGATAATAATATCATAAAGAACCCAAAAGATTCACCAAGAAACTACTAGAAAAAATAAATGATGAGAGTAAGGTGGCAGGATACAAAATCAATAAACAAAAAGGTATGTTTCTATATACAAACAATGTACCAGAAGAAAGGGGGAACAGGAAAACAATCACACCAGAGAAGAATGAAAGTAATGGGAGTAATTTAACAAATGAGGTGAAGGACCTAGATATTGAAAACTGTAAGTTGCTGCTAAAGAAAATGAAAGAAAACACAAAATGGAAAGAGATCCTGTGCTCATGGGCTACAAAAATAAACATTATTAAAATGGTCTAAAATGGTCCATATTACCTAAAGCAATTTACATTTTTAACATAATATCTATCAAAACCCCAATGATACTTTTCAAGGAAATAGAACAATTATAAAATTTATATGGAACCACAAAATACTCTGAGTAGCTTAAACAATTCTGACAGAAAAAAGTAAAACAGAGGCATCATACTCCAACTTCCAAATATTACACGGTAACAGCAATTAAAACAATATGGTATTAGAACAAACACAGAAACTCAGACCAATGGAATAAAATAAAAGTCCAGGAATAAATCCACACAATAGGGCCAGTTAATTTTTGACAAAGGAGCCGAGACCACAAAATGGAGAAAAGAAAGCCAATTTAAAAAATGATGTTGGGAGACATGAATAACCATACGCAAAAAACCAAAACTAGATCCATACTTAACTCCATACACAAAATGAATTCAAAATGGATTAAAGACCTAGATATCGCAACTGAAACCATAAAATATTTGTAGGAAAACATAGGAGACATATAGGACATCAACTGCAAAGACTGGAAATTGTACTAATATAAAAGGTCAAATGTTTCAAATAAAAAATTAAAGTATCAGTGTGGACTTTAAAAAGCTAAGTATATGTTATGTATAAAATATATAACATATTTCAAAATGATTAAAGGTAAAAGAATGGAAAATGACATGCCAGGCAAATTCTAATTGAAGGATAGCTGGTATAACTACATTAACATCAGAGACCAAATTGACCTAAAGTCAAAAGAAAAAAACGTTAAAGAGAAAGAGGAAATTTTCATAGTGATAAAAGGTCACATTAACCACAAAGAAACAGAAATTTGAAATTTGTATGTAATTATATAAAGCAAAAACTGACAGAACTACAAGGAGGAAGGAAAACATCTGCAATCATTGTAGGAGTAACTGATAGCGAACCAAGAAAAAGATTAGTAAAGATATAGAAGATCTGAACAACATAAGTAACTGACCTAGTCTATTTGAAAAATATAGAACATAACAACCAGCAACTATATATTCTGTAATGTACAACCCACGTTATATTTAGCCATAAAGGAATTCTCAACAAACCTCAAAGTACTAGAATTATGCAGATATAGTAGAAGGGAAAAGTGATAAAGAATAGAAATGAAAAAAGCTGAGAACAGACAATAAAGAATATCAACAATGTTGAAAGTTTATTCTTTAAAAAGGCGATAGCTTTAGAAACGAAAACTGGTAAAACTGGAGAAAATTTTAATAAAAGAAGGAGAAGGCATACACACAAAAAAAAACCCCTATCTAGAATGAAGTGAAGAATACAATTGCTGAAGACATTAAATAGATAACTAGGAGGTATTATTAATAATTTGGATGACACAGACAGAAGCTTAGAAAACATAGTAAAACTGACTTGAGAATAAGTAGAAGACCTGAATATTTTCATAGTTATAAATAAAAGTAAAGCAGTAGTCAGAATTTTTCCCACAGAGAAAATTTTAGGCCCAATTTCTTCACTGGCATGCTCTAAAATTATTCAAGGAAAAGATTATTTCAATATTACATTGTGTCTTCCAAAGAGCAGAAATACAGAGTGCTTGCTATCTTTTCTATTTAATAAGATTACTATATTCTTGCTACCCACTTTGCAAAGAAAATTCAAGAAAATGAAATTGTGGAGAATCTCATTCATAAACATTAATGCAAAAGTCCTAAACAAAATTAACCAACCAAATCAAGAGATTTATAAAAACTAGAATACATCATGGCCAACGAGGATTTATTCCAGAAATGCAAGGCTGATTTACATCAGGAAAACAAATTAATGTAATCACCATGTTAACAGATTAAAGGGGGAAAATGCTCATCTCAACAGAGGAATGACAACATTTGATACAATTTAAAATTCATTCAGGATTTAAAAAGTTATTAGCAAATTAGATACATTGGTGAGCCACTTACATAATAATAATGCAAAGTAACAAAGTGTCAGGTAAGCTGGAAGATATCTGTGGGGTTCCTGTAGGCTTGAGTTTTAGATTATGGTTTTGAGTTTTAGATTATGTTCAAGTCAATTTATATTTGGAGTAATGCCCTATCTGCAACATGGTTTTCTCTTGTACTGAGAGCAAAAGCAACAAGAGTGAGTGGCTTAGATGTAGAAGTGGCCACAGTCATTTCTATTAACATTCTATTGGTCAAAGTGGATACACAGCCGAACCTAACTCCATGGGGTGGAAATACATGCATCACCTCAAGTGGGAGGAACAGTAGTGTCACGTGACAAAAGACATGGACAAAGAGAAAGGTAAAAAAACTAGAAGGGCAATGTAACTTATCACATTACAAATAGAAGGAAATAGCCTTAAACAGATAAAGGATCTCTACAAAATTAAATCTTCAGCAGATATCATATATAATCAGTATCATATATAAATATTGAACAGTTTTTCTTTGAGATAGGGAGAAAATACAGGTACCTCCATTACTACTTTCATTTGACACGTCCACTAGACATCAGAGATCTACTAGCAGAGTAAGAGAAGGAAAAAAAAAATAGTATAATGATTGGTGAAGAAAACTAGCTTTTTTGTTGTAGATTATATATTCTATAATTAGAGTACCCAAAACAATGTAGAGAAATTCTTAAATTAATAACAGTATAATAAGCACATTAGATTAAAAAAATCAATATTAAGAAATCATACACTAGTGATCTATACTAGCAACATATAAAATTTTAAAAGAAATAATGCTTCAACAACTTAAGAATGTATATAATGAAAGATGTTCAAGACTTATTGGTAAAAAAGTATAAAACTTTATTGAGTGACATTAAAGAAGACCTAATAGAGAAGTATGTGGTCTTGAAAGATTGGAATACTTAACATAACAAAGTTGTTAATTCTCCCCTCAGTTAATCTATATAGTTAATGCATCTGAATAAAAATACAGGCAGGATTTTGAGCTGAATTTGAAAGTTGATACCAAAGTGCACATGGGCTAGGAAGCTTCTTTTCAAATTGTAGGAGGAGAGGCAACCTGAGGAAGTTAAAGGAGTAAGCTGATTTTCCTAACTCATGTTCAGAAACGGAAGGAAAATGGTTCCTTTGAATAGCCCTATCATTCCATGTGGAAAGGAGGGAGTAGGTTCTTTGTAGTTGAGGTAAGAACAAAGAGACAGGAGTTTGAGAACAAATTTCTGAAGACTTTTGATATCAAACTGGCCTAAAAGTCATGACTCATCTTACCTGGAGTGTGAACCAAGATTTAAGTTAAGAAAGAGAAAATTCATTCAAGCCTAGGTTATATTCAGAACTAGGGTTTATGCAAAAGGTTGAGGCATTTGATATTTTAAAATACTTTCTGTTAAATGTACTTCAGTAAACACTGAACAATGAACAAGGTAGGCGTAGCCCTATAGATCTTCTTATTTAAACTTGACTATTTGGTTTTGTTTTTTAGTTTTACAGATTTTTTAAATATATATTTTTATTGTTATTTATGTCTTTTACCTTTTGTATTCCCCTTGGGTAGCCCACCACCAATTCACCCCTGATCCATCTCCATGGTTCCTTGTGTTCTTTTCTATTCCATTTTGTGCCCTTATCCTCCCCTCTCCCCACCCCCTCACCCGCTGAGTGTCTCTCTCCTATTTGGTGTCCTTATAGTCCTGTTATAAGTGAAACCATTCGATATTTTTCTTTTTCTTTCTGGCTTATTTCACTGAGTATGATCCCCTCTAATTCCATCCATGTCGCTGCAAATTGCATGTGTTTATCTTCTTTCCATGCTGAATAGTATTCCATTGTGTTTATGTACCACATCTTCTGGATCCA
>PVIJ01006888.1:0-22954 GCA_004024925.1 Scalopus aquaticus | reverse complement strand
ACACGTATCCTTTCGGATTAGTGTTTTTGTGTCCTTTGGGTAAATTCCTAAAAGTGGTATTGCTGGGTCGTATGGAAGCTCCATGTTTAGCAGGGTGAGGAATCGCCATACAGCTTTCCATAGTGGTTGGACCAGTTTACATTGCCACCAGCAGTGTAGAAGAGTTCCTTTTTCTCCACATCCTTTCTCATAGTGATTTTGCTTTGCATTTCCTTGATTATAAGTGATGTTGAGCATTTTTTCATGTATCTGTTGGCCATTTGCTTTTCTTCTTTGGAGAAGTGTCTTTTTAGCTCTTCTGCCCATTTTTTGACTGAGTTATTGGCTTTGTTTTTGTTGAGTTGTATGAGTTCCTTGTAAATTTTTGTTATCAGTCCTTTATCAGATGTATTGTGTGCAAAGATCTTTTCCCAGTTGGTAGGGTGTCTGTTAGTTTAGGTTAATGTCTCTTTTGCTGTACAGAAGCTTTTTATTTTGATGTAATCCCATCTGTTTATCTTGTCTTTCACTTCTTTCGCTTTGAGGGATGTGTCTTTCAAGATTTTGCTGAGATGTATGTCATGTAGAGTTTTGCCTATATTTTCTTCTATACATTTTATGGTTTCAGGTCTTACATGCAGGTCTTTTATCCATTTTGAGTTGACTTTTGTGCAGGGTGTGAGGTAGTAGTCTAGCTTCATTTTTTTGTATGTGGCTGTCCAGTTTTCCCAGTACCATTTATTGAATAGATTGTCCTTGTTCCATTACATTTTCTTTCCTCCTTTGTCAAAGATTAGTTGTTCGTAGATATGCGGTTTTAATTCTGAGTAAACTTGACTGTTTGAATTACAAATTGTATTTTTTTAGAAAAGACACAGATGATTCTATCTCCAAGCCATTGGTTCCCCATTAGAAAATAAGGGATTTTTTAAAAATGTTGATGCTCAGGCCATACCAGTCCAGACAAATCAGAACCCTTAAGGGTAGATCCCAGGCATCAGTACTTTTGGAACTTTTCTTGGCAACTCAAACTTATGGTCGATGTTGTGGATTTCCATTTGAAGGAAAACAAGTGTTGAGTATTAGTGGATTATAAAAGTCACCAATTTTTAAAGCCTCCTTCAGAGTCATTAAGACAGAATCTCCAGGAGTGGAGCCTACGCATTGTGACTTTTTTCCCCCAGAACTAGCATGGTGAGTCTAATGTGCTATAGAGATGAGAACCCCTGGTTTTAGATTTTCTGTTGAGACCACCATGCTCAGGATTGCCACTATTTACCGGTGATTTTCTCTAAGTGTGGGTTCAATTTTTAAGCATTTGAATAGTAATGCACTAAGTCCAACTAAGAAACAGTTATTCGTTTACTAAATATCATTTACTAAACATTTACTAAATATCTTTTGGAGAAAACGCAGTAATACTTCTCTTCCGGGGGATTTAAAAAAAAATCCCAAACAGATATATATTCTATTTTCTGCAAAATTGTGGGCGGTCCTGGGACCACCAAACTCTATAATAAAGGACTCTAACATCATGACAAGCAATTTATTAAGCTACAATGCATGTATACATCTTTTCTCCAAACTCTCAAATACAGCCCAGTCATATGAACCATATAGCACCTCTTCCATCCTCACAGCTCGGGAAAAAGAGGAGAGGATAAGGTGGTGATAATAGAAGGCAACATCACACCATATTATAATAGTCTTGCCAGCCCTGTCGTACCTGAGAAGTGTAGTTCACACTCACAAGAGCAGTGTAGCAAGTTACGCTCCTCTTGCACCTCCTCGGCAGGCATGTAACTCCTAAATGACTTGGCAGAATCTGTAGTTTAGAAGGCCAGAGCATTTATTACAGCTGAAAACACTGATAAGAATCCTCTGAGGACACTGCAGACTTCATGGTTCTGTGTGGTCTCCCCATGTACCCCTTTACCAAATGCCAGTTCCCAGGGCAGGCGAGTTCATCCCCCAGCCACACACCGACAAAGGACCCTCAGTTAAGAGTGTTCTAGGCTTCATTTTGTTTCTATTTTACGAAGTGCTTTTGGAGAGAGTATTTTATGCAAGATAGGTAGTCATTCCCTGTTTAGTTTTTGTGTCTCAGGTTGCAGATATCCAGGTAGATGAGGAAATGGCGCTGGTTCCTGTCAGTAGGGACAGAGGTTTCCCACTAAAATCCATGCTTTACCCTCCCCTGTAATAGTTCTTAACATTAATATATGGCCTTGTGAGGTACAATGCATATTCCCAGTAAGTCTTATTAAAGGAGATGACTCAGTGAACTGACAGCAATATGCCTAGCCCCTAATTGGCACTCAATGTAGGGACTTGTTTCTGCCCCCTTTTGATTCATGCGTTCTTTACAGATCTCTTTCTCTCATCCAGTTTGAACAGATCTGTCCTGTGCTGTGCCTTCTGTTCTCTTTCAGCAGACCTTTACTGATGGTCCGGGCAGGCAGGAACTTGGGTTTCTCTTGTGCCTCCGCTATTTTCAAAACCTGTTCCTGTGACCTTTTGCAATTAATGCACCCACTTGTTTTAGCTTATGAGTAGTTGTCAGACCGATTTCCTCACTCCACCCCCATGCCCACAGCAGTAACTTCCCCCTAATTTCATTTCTAGTCACTTTTGATTCCAGTGATCCCTCTCCAGATTAAGATTTCATCATGATCGTGTCACTTCCCTCGTAAGCATCCTCTGGAAGTTACCCACAACTTATGGATAAAATTACTAGGTCCTCAACATAGATTTTAGAATCTATATGACCAGGCTCCCATTAAACATTCAAAATCTCACCTCGCTGTACTTCTTTGAGGTTCATTCTGCAGCAAAAGGATTCATCTGGTAATTTCCAGCACACCCCCACACACTATGTTTTTTCATCCCCATTTCTCTGCTCAGTATGTCTCTGATCTAATGCCCTGCCCCCTCCTCCATACAGCCCACTCACATTTTGCACTTCAAGAGTCAGCTCAGGTGCTATCTTTTCCATGAACCATCCTGACCACCCCCTCCCGTCTCTGCCACTGTTTCCATGAAATATTCTCCATACTTCTGCCACAGCATACGTCACACAATGCTGAAATTTCTTCTGTCGCTCAGCTACAGAGTTCAGTATCCTTAGCCTCTAGATCCTTGAAGTAGGTCCTAAGTGCCACATTGCCAACATCCCCCAGTAGGCTTAGAAATAGGTTCAACAATAAACAAGCAATTACTTAAATGGTATGACCTGCAGGCAAAATGGCAGAGAAAGTCTATTTCATGGGGTAGCAATAATGATCTGAACTCCTTCTACTGTGGATTGTGAAGTTTGGCTGACAAACTTCAGTTTGGCTGAAGTTTGGCTGAAAAATAGCATGACTGGTGATGTCTGCCATTGGGACAAGATAAGTGTCCTACTGCTGCTGTTTTGGATAAAAGGGAAAAATTAACTAATATTTATGGATCATCTAGGTCATCTAACATGGCACATAAGTCACTGTAGTTATTTTGATTTTTGTTGTTATTAATACTCACTAGACTCTTTGCTACTAATACACGTGTCACTGATAACACACTGGTTCTCAGAGTAAGCTGTGGAAATCATTATTGAAGTAGTGAAACATTAAGTGAAGCTACTGGGTCTTCCTTAAGTTAAGGGATCCCAATCTTGCTTTTCCTAACGTAAAGACCGGGGTTCCATTCAGTGTATAAGGAAAGTGTCTTCTTTAAGCCAGAGCTATTGTTAGCCAAGGTCAAATAGACATGGGCACAAGTGATGAAGACACAGCCCCTGACAATGTTATGGAAGTTATCCCCCTCTAAGGCCCTCAGCTATGTTCAAAACCCTGCCTCTCACTGCTCAGGATCTGGGCACTTGGGCTCTTTCTCTGGACTCCCCAGTCATGCCACCCACTGACTGGTTTCCCATGACCCTGCTGAAACCACACTGAGCTGGGCATGGTAGACCTTTTCCACCTCCACCCCTACTCTGCCCATCCCCCTTCCCCACAGCATGGACACTGGTCTCTCCTGAGTTCCCATACTATGAGACCAACAATAACTTCAAGTGACAACTGAGCAAAAGATACAGGAGAAGGGTGGACGGAATACATAGCCATATCACAACTATTGACCCCACATGAGGTCTGCTGCTTCCCTCCGCGGCCCGGGGGAGATCACCCTCTAATGCAAAACTGTTCTAGGACTGAGAATCTGCGTAAATCTCTGTGAAAGGGAAAGGGAATATTTGTTATCTTCTCTTCAGGTCAACCTAATCCTAAGTCTCTCAAGACCTCATTTCCTACACTGAAACTATCCTTCCAGAAGAGACACAGTGAAAAAGTCTGGGAGAAATACCACCCTTGTGCCCCCTCCCAGAGTGTGTCCTTACTCTTATGCCCTGACACTTAGTCCCAAGCATGACATCAATGTGCTTCCCAAAGTCTGAGTTTAATATTAGCACCAGTCATCTTCTTACACAAGTATCATATTAGACTCAAAAAAAAAAAAAAACAACAAAAAACGTATTTTAAGGGGCACTGGGTCTTGCATTTCCTCACCAAAGCTTAACTTCTAACCCATTTAATAAATGTTGATACAGCACTTACACACACTACTGTTCCAGGTTTGGTGGTGATAGGAAGATAATTTTTCAAAGAAGGATTAAAAGTGGCAGAGGAAGAGAAAAATGGAGGAAGAGAGGGAGGATGGGAATGAAAAAGGTGACTAAGATAGGAGGGAAAAAGTATGAGACATGCCTGTGATCAAGGCTGACTGGGAAGGTATTAATGAACTGGATGTTTCTGTGGAAACCAGTGAGATGGAGAATATAAGTGTGAGGTCCATTAGGACACAGAACTCCCACCCTCACCCCCACCATTCCGGGGGGGGGGGCTATCCATCCTGCTGCTGTCTAAGGCTACCTGAGCACCAGCCATGATCAGCACCCAGCTGCCTGCCTTGAGGCCCTCTCCATGGTCACTCAGCACAATGCCAGGCAAGCTGAGGCAAAGCTATGTGGAATGACCCAATCTCTCTGTTTACTAAAGCCTGGGTGCCTTAAGAAATGATAAGTCAGATGCTAAAAGGTGGGAAGAAAGGCATAGCAATATTGTGGCAGACCACATGGTCATGAAGACAGAAGGGAGACATTCACTGCAGGGCACGTTCTTCCAATAAGAGACATCTCGCCATTGATGTTCAGGCAAGTTTTAAGACTGGTCTTTAGATAACCTAATTCAAAGCAATCAACTGCAACTAATTGCTTATTGTATATTTCTCTCCATGCTTTTGTGTGTCATATTTGTCTATTTGTCTCTCCTGTTCTATTTTCAGACAAAGGGGGCTTAAACAAACAAAAAAAAAAACCTTCTGAATATATTCATGAATATTTTAGCATTTATTTTGTGTACACATTTTATATTCTTTCCAGGGCACACAGAGCAAGGAAGCGATAAGAGGAAGCTAGACCATGTTTTGGTGCCAGAAGCCCAAAAGCTGATGCTCTTGGGAGGAAGGGACAGATTCCCAAAGCTGACATAGTCTGAAGAGCTACAGCAAAGCCAAAAGAGGATATATAGCTTTCCTGGCCAAAGGTAGAAGGGGCAGAAGCACAAGATAGTGTGGTAAAGAAGGGAGGAAAGGTACAAGGAGGCATCTATTGAGTCTCTAAGGAAGTATAATGCTTCTACTCTCATTCATCCACTCTCCACTTGTTAAGATCCAGGGCTTACTAGTTTCAGGGCTACAGAGTCGAGTAAAACATAGTCATCTCTGCTAGGGGTTCATAGTTAAGAACACCAGCACAAAACCCATAGATGCTAGGACAGAAATGTAAAGGAGACTGAGAATTGCAGAGTGGTGTCAGGAAGAGATGCTCAGGAAGACTTCCTGGAGGAAGCAGTATTTGAGATAAGCTTTGAAAGATGAGTTAGTGTTAGAAAACCTCCATCCAGGAAATCGCATGCACGAAAGTTCTGATGCATGAGTGAATGGTGTGGTTTTACATGACTGGAGGGGAAGGGGCAAGTAAGAGGGCTGCTGAATAGTTTCATCACAAAGTAACTGCTGTGCAGTGATAAAGAATGTGAATTTTACTGAGAGGCAACAGATTTGGAGCCAATGAGGGAGTATACTTGTTCAGATTTGCATTGGAAAAATTATACTGATAAAGATTAGGAGGATTAGAAGGGAGGTAGGGTGCAGGAAAGAGATGATAATGGTCTGGATGGAGGAAGTGGATAGGAAGAATGCAAAGGGATGGAAATGGAGTGGTGGGATTGAGAGACATTTAGGGCTCAAAGGGACAGGACAGAGGATCCCTTGAGATATGGTGTACGTGGGAGACTAGTCTTTTCTCCCACAAGCACCTGTGGGTGCGGCACCACTGTGATTAAGAGCCAGATGACCCAGGTTCATAATCCTGCCTCTGTCATATACCAACCGTGTGACTTTTGGCAAGTTACTTAACTTATCAGTGCCTCTGTTTCTGTTCCCACGAAATGGAAAAGTGCAATGATAAATTAGTTTAGTACTAATATTACTAAATTGCTATAAATCACTTAGAATAGTACCTGGCACTTAGAAAGGCTCTACATTAGCATGTGTTCAATAAAATAAATACAAAAAAATCCACTCTAATCCCTGACAAGGAGGAAGGAAGTCAATGAGGATATGGGTTGGTGGGCTGAGGCTGGTTTCTTAGTTGGGGTGAGGAGTGGTGGGATTGCAGTACAACTCAGAGTGACCCAAAGACCACTATGAGGGAATGCTGTAACAGGTTTGTGACAAGATAAGGAAGAAACTGAGAGTAAGCATTTATTCACCTTTATACCAATTTGACTTTGCTGCTCTATCCATGGCATGTGACACTTTTAAATTTTACAACCAGATGGATTGGAAATTTACAAGCAAAATGGGTGATTCACCAGAGAGAGCTAAGAGGCAGTGGTTGAGAGCCGTGGTTCTCAAAATTTGTTTCATATTAAAGTCACCTTGGGGTGCTTTTGGGAACCTCGATGCCCAGGTTGACCCCATACAAACTGCATGAGAATCTCTGAGAGAGACATTTCAACCTTCAGTATTTTTAAAAGTTCCCTAAGTGATTCTAATGTGCAGTCACGTTTGAGAACTAGTGGTCTAGATCAGGGCTTTTTAAACTTTAATGTGCAAACAAATCACTTGAGATCTTGTTAAAATACAGATTTTGATTCAGTAGGTCTGGGGTGGGGCCCAAAAGCTTGCATTTCTTACGAGCTCCCAGGCAAAGCCCCTGCTGTTGGTCCACGGACTACACTTTGAATAGGGGTTGTGTGACATAAGTTGTGCTTATCTCACCTTACCATGGACATTCAAACAGCAGTGTCAAATTCCACTTGCAAAATGAAACTGAAAAGTAGACTCTACAGAGGAGGAAATTAAAGCTCAGAGAGTGGCAAGCGGTAAGTAGGTACACAAGGACCTGGGCCAGGTCTCCTCGTACCCAAATCATCATTTCTGCGCTACATCCTACTGTCTGTGTAAATGCTACTATTTCTGGAATTGATTTTGTGCTTCCATCTGCTGTGTTTCCTCCCTTACCCACACTCGCAACCCCACCCTAATTACTGGCTTTCTGATAAAGTAAATTTGGGAAAATCATATAATTTTCTTGGTTAAATTAAGAAAAGGAAATTTGCCCAATGTAGTCAAACCCTAAGTAATGTCTATGCACACCTCTACCTTCCAATCAGATTTTGTCATATCCTCCTTCTAGGACCAAAGAGAAACTAAATAGGAACAAAAGGAGAGGAATGGAATAAATTAACCCCAAAAGCAGCATTTTCTAAGCTTAATGTGCTTCTTATGAGAGCATTTGTTTCTATATGATGATAATTCTTTAAAAATCTCAAATTCTGTTAAATAAGTATAGGCCAGATCACAGAGAAGATGCTATTAAAGCCATCTCTTGACACCCCTAATTATTCAATTTGATGCATGTGTAAAGTCTGAGAGCTGTACCTGCAGCAAAGAAAAGTGCTAAGTGTGGGCATCACAGAACTTTGGCTAGAACTGCTACTTTCAAAATTGCTTATTGTCTTCTGAGTCTCCATGCTACTCTGAACTAGTATAATGGTCAGTCCTCTGTCTCTGCTTCCAGGGCATTTTGGATATGTTCTTACATTAAAATGAGTGAGGTGGGACTTCTCATCAAACTATATGTCCTTTTAGCAAAAAGGACCTCATCTTACTCAATCCTATGTTTTCAGTACCCAGTCAATTAGCAAATGCGCCATTACATTTCTTTAGTATTTGAACAAATTCCTTTTTCAAATTTAACATGATTTAACATGGGAATGACCCAACTATCTGTAGGATAAGGTGTGGCATGAAAGTTAGATGTGATATGAAGGCTTCCAAGGGGCATTAGGCTCTGGTCATAGAAAGGGCAAAATCTGGAGAGTAGGGACTTGGAGTGGTCTTCAAAGAAGTCATTGGCATAAGAAGTGAAAGATAAATTGGCATAAGCAAGGGAAAAGGTGAAATTCTGAAGTTCCCAGGTGGTCTAGATTGGACCTGCCGGATTTTATTTTTTTCAATTTGCACTATTTATTTATTTATTCATTTATTTAAACATCCTTTTTTATTTTTTCACAGTATAGGCTTTCTCCCCTCAGATGCGGTCACCATAGTTGGTGGTTTTTGGTGTTTTTTTTTTAACCACCAAAGTGCCCATAGTCCTCCACCACCCTCCACTGCTCTCTCCTCCCCACTTACTCTCTGCCTTTCCTTCCTAAGTGTCTCAGATCTATGGTCTGCTTTCAAGGGTCAGTCTTATAGTTTGTCTTTGTTTGGTTTCTTAAGATTCCACACCTAAGTGAAATCATCCAGCATTAGTCTTTCTCCTGGCTCTCTTTACTCAGAATAATCCCTCCCTATTCCATTCGTGTTGCTGCAAATAGCATGAGCTTATCTTTTTCATTGCTTAATAGTATCCCATAGTGTGTGTGTGTGTGTGTGTGTGTGTGCGCACGCGCGCGTGCGCGCGTGTGTGTGTGTGTGTGATTTTCTTTATCCACTCATCTGTTCTGAGGCATTTAGATGGTTTCCACATTTTGGATATTGTAAACAGTGCTTCAATAAACATAGGAGTGCAGGTGTCCTTTCAAATTAGTGTTTTTGTGCTCTTTGGAGACACCGAGGAGTAGAATTGCTGGGTCATATGGAAGATTAATTTTCAATCTTTTGAGGAATCTCCACATGTCTTTCCATAGGGGCTGGACCAGTCTACATTCCCACAGGCAGTGTATGAGGGTTAATTTTCTCTATACTCTCGCCGGCACTTGTTGTTTGTGGTTTTTTCAATAAGGACCATTCTCACCCTTGTATTATTCGCAACAGTGAAAAACTGAAAGCCTTTCCACTAAGATCTAGTACAAGACGTTTATTCTCACCACTATTATTCAACATCATATCAGCAGTCCAGGACCTGCAATTTTCACAAGCTGTTCAGTATGCAGTGGTTGCAATGACTGCAAAGGAGATAGTGAATCTCAAAAGATAGGTGAGGGAAGGGAGTGAAACAGTTCTTCCAACTTCCATCCCAAAAGTATACTCCAGAAAATGTAGGTAGAGGAGCTTCAGAGGTGATAGACTTGGAATGGGAAGACCTCCTATATTTTCAACCACCATGAGTAACTTGAAGGACATACCTGTGTCTGGGAACTTGGCTCATGGGATTGGGGAATTGCCAGCTTTCCAATCTAGCTACTGTCTTAATGGTGTTATATAGTGTTTTATGTTAATTAAATGTCTGCTATAGTTCTGTGCCAAGAGGTCCTGCAAAATCTGGTACATGGGGGTAAAAGGGCGAACGTGCTTATTACAGCAGCCATTTCCAAGTCAAAGAAGGAGAGTCCTAAAAACCCTCATCTGGACCCTTGACAGAGCTAAATGGAAGCAAAGAAACCCTGTGCAATATAAACAATTGTTGCAAAGGGGTTAAGTAACATGTCTGGCCCTCCTCCTAAAAAAAAAAAAGAGGTTAAAAATGAATTAGTCTTCTACCTTCTCATGCTGTTCCCTTCGCATTACACCTCACCTCCTTGCTTTCAGTAGAAATTGACCTGACTTGTACATTAAAAGAAATGTATATGCTAGGAAAAAAAAAACTTGTGCCATATGACAAGTAAAAATACTGGATGTATAAATAATGAAATCACACTTTGGGTTTACTTTCTTTAAGGCTATCCAAGTCATAACCTACTTGTCTGGAGTACTTACTCTGGATCATGCCTTATGCTATTTTACAAGCACTTCCCCCTGAAAATTATGCTGTGAATTATATTCAGATATTCAGAGAAAACAAGACCTAAAGATGTTAGGTAATCTTTGACGTTATGCACATAGTGAGTTAGTGAGCAGCAGAGTTGGAACTGAAGGCAGCGTCAAGGGATAACAGGCCAGATGTTTAAGCACACCACTCACTGCCTCCAGCCTGTGCCCTTGCCACTCCTCCAGGGTCTGCAGCTTGAAAGGAGAGGGTGAATGAAGGGGTTCACGGAGCAAGCAAGCCACAGTCTCTTGCTCTTCCTCATTCTCTTGCTTCTCCTCCTCCTCCCCACCTCCTGTGAGCCCTCAGGATCAATGTCTGCTCAGGGCAAGAGAGAGGGATGTCATCAGCAGCTTCTTCAAGCATCTTTTCAAAGCTCCGCCCTCAGCAGCCCAAAATTGCGGCCTTGTCCAAACTGTCAGAGCCATCTGCCTGCAGTCCGTGTGGCAGAAAGACCATCTGTCAGCCTCTGACCCGTGCTTTCCCTCTCACAGACCATTTGAGCCATCTCCTGGCTTGCTGAGAGCCCCCTGAGGTCCCTGCCTCCACAGTCCATCTCCCCAAAACTGAATGACAATTCCCACACAGTTAGAAGAGGGGGTGCAGAAGGTGATCTAAACTGAGAAACCATGCTTTCTATGGGAACACACACACACACACACACACACACACACAAAACAGCAAACATTTTGTCATTTGGATCATTTTCTTCTAGGAAAGTAATTCTTTACTGTAAGTTTTTATTTAACACAAATACCCACTAAATGCTACAGGGAATATATATCAAGACTGGATATCATCCTAATACCTTCTCAAGTTAAGTCACATCAAGAAAAAAAAAAATCAGTGCTATAGGATCATCCAAAATTATGGGGCCCAGTACTTGTCAATCCTAGCTGCACAATAGAACCATGTGTGGTGCTTAAAAATAATACCAATGTTTGGGGCCCATCCCAAACCAATTAAACTTGAATATACAGAATAAAGGCTAAATAAAGTGTTTTAAAATAATTTCCCAGGTGGTTCAAACATGCAGCCAGAAGTGAAAATCACTGAGTAGTCATGGTATAATGGAAAAAGAAATGGCTTGGATATAAGACTTGAAAAATAAATTACATGGAAGAAAAACACAGGCAAAACATTCCATAACATTGGTTTAAGCGATGTGTTTGTGGTTTTGTCTCCAATGATGAAAGAAACAAAAGTGAATATAAATAAATGGGGCTACATCAAACCAAAAAGCTTCTTCACTGTGAAAGAAATGATCATTAAAGCAAAAAGACAACCCCACTGAATGTGGGATAATATTTGCACATTATACATCTGACAAGGGGCTGATATCCAAAATCTACAATGAACTCCCATAACTCAACAGAAATAATACAACCCAATCAAAAAATGGGTAGAAGAGATAGACACTTCCCCATAGAAGACATATAGATGGCCAAGAGTCACATGAAAAAGTGTTCATCATCATTATCATCAGAGAAATGCAAATCAAAACCACAATGAGATACCACCTCATACTGGTGAGAATGGCCCATGTCAAAAAACAAAACAAATCAAAACAAAAAAAAAAAACAACCCAGAATCAACAAGTGCTGGTGAAGGTGTGAAGAAAAATTCACCTTCATGTGCTCTGGTGGGAATATAGAGTGGTCTATCACTTATGGAAAACAGGGTGGAGGTTTCGCAAAACATTGAAAACAGATCTACTATATGATCCAACAATTTCTCTCCTAGAACTCTAACCAAAGAATGCAAAAACACTAATACAAAGGAATACATGCACTCCTATACTCACTGCATCCCTATTCACAATAGCCAAGTTATGGAAACAACCCAAGTACCATCGACAACTGAGTAGATTAAGATGTGGTATAGATACATAATCGATGCTACTCAGTGTTTTTTGTTTTTGTTTTTTAAAGATGAACTCTTACCATTTGCAACAACGTGGCTGGAACTGGAGGGGATAATGTAAAGTGAAATAAGTCTGGAGGACAAAGACAAATATTGGATAGTTTCACTTATATGTGGTATATAGAGAAACAAAACAAAGGGTCAGTCAAAACCAAACCAATAACAAACCCTAGATATCAGTCTGTGGAATTAAGACTACCAAAGGGCAAAGGGAAGGGAAGAGTGCAAAGTGTGGAGGGGGCCCAATGGACTATGGCAAAGGACTATGGTTGTCTTCGTGGTAGGTGTAGTGCAGTGACATACATGTGAAGAAGTGTGATCCTATACCTCTGGATCCCAGACAGTGTTATAAACCAATACTACCTCAATAAAACAAAAAATTATAATAAATTTGTAATTAAAATATTTCAATACAGTTAACATATGGCAAAATATACAAATGGCAATGAGTATTCAGTATCTACCCAAATAATTACACAACATTATTCTATTAATTTAAAGGATAAATCTGAGCAGTGTCTTTGTGATTGGCATCTTTCTGACTGAAAGATTTAAAATTAAAATAAATAGAGAAAAAGGAATGACTGGGTTGGAGGGAGGTAGAGGGTCTGGTGAACTTGTTTTAGATGTTCAGGGAAGATGTCACCAATATATGGCCTTTGAGCTGAGCTATGGATAACAATGGGGAAAAATAGAGCATACCATGCAGAGGTAAAACAAATGTAGATGGTCTAGAGTGAGGCTAAGTGTTGTATTTCTGGGGAGCAATAAGAAAGTTAAGGGGTTGAGTAACAGGAGAGAGGACGAATGACAGGTAATGAGGTTCAAGAAGGCAATGGCTGGATCCCTAAACCTTGCAGCATGTCAGCAAAAGTTTGAATTTTCTTCTAAATCTATTAGAAACACTGGAGAGTTTTAAATAGTGGAAAAAAATGGAATCTGATTTTGCTTAAAAAAAAAAACATTTTGGCTGCTATGTCGAAAGTGGAATTTGTGGGTGGTGGTGGGGTGGAAGCAGAGAGATGTGTTGAAGCTCCTTGCAATCTATCTGGAGGGAGATTACAGTGAGTTTGAACAACTATCTTGCTTTGTGATTACTGGACCTGGGGTGACTATTTGTAAGCACAATTAACAATTGTGAGAACAAAAATCTAAAAGCTATGGCGAATAGAGAAAAAGCCCAGATCCCCAGTGACATGGCTGAGCAGCTGAACCAACACCAACAGCTGCTTATCTGAGAAAAACAAATTCCTATTAGTGAAAAAGCAACTGAGTCATATTTTCTGTTACTAGTAGCCAACACACTATCAACTGATGTAACCATTATCTCATGTCATACACGGGTATTAGTACTAGGGGATACAGAAATGAAAAATATTACATCTCTAACTTCCCCAAATTTTGAAATTTGAATTCAAAAGTTAAGGAAGACAAATATTCCAGTGACTTTACTAAAGTATGGACAAGTTGTTCTCATTTGGATAGACCCTGGCATCAAGGGTGTTAGGTTGACTTCAATGGAATATGATTCTATCAAATCTGGCCATCAAGTGCCCACAAAATGAAGCAGGTAGAGGTAGAGGCTCAAGAAGATGCTTGAATTTGGTTCAAGTACAGTGAAGCAGACTCTTGGGGTTCAAAATGGGCACTGAAAACCAAGACAGGACAGTAGGCAAGGGGCAAAGGAAAGATTGAAGTTAGGAGACAATGGTGCCCTTCTCCTAGTCTCCACTGCCCTTTTCAGTCCAGGACTTTCCTACTAACTCATAATAAGATAAGAGGGTCTGGTACCCCAGTTTGGGGTAGGCAGAGAGTGTATTTCATCAGCAAGTAGCCCCAATTCAACTCCAATCCTGCAACTGTATCTCTGCTGATTGGGAACATAGTAACCTGGCATCCAAGCTGGAACTCTAACCATATTTTATTTTAGAACCTTTATTTTATCAATGATTAAATGATATAGTGCTGCAATCCCAGCACATTTAGAGTTAACAGATTATTAAACAAGCGTAGAATCTCATTCTTTCTTTAACACTATTTGAGAAACACTGCAATTCATATTCCCAAAACTGGCTTATAAATAGGCATTTTTTGGGGGGGTGCTTTAGGGCTTGCCTCTACTACCTTGGATGTCATAATATATTACATTATATTCAAATACATCTTGATTTATGAGATGTTGATGACATGTTTATTAATGTTTATTTTTTTAGACAGTTCATTTTGACTCTTAAATTGACAAAAATTATTTTTAAATTGAAGGAAATATTCTTTTGGGTTAAAACTTTTCATTCCAGCATGAAAAAAATCTTTCTTACAGAAAAGTATAGTGTCTTTAAATGTAAAAATGACTTGTGTAAAATAAGCTTTTAATTTTAATTTTTGTTATTCATATCTTTTACATTATTGTGTGGTCCCTATAAGTTACCCACACCTGTTCACCCGTGGAACCATCACCATAGTCCCCCGTGCTCCCCTCTTCCCCCTCTTGAGCCCTTCCCCTCCCCTCCCTCCCTGCTGAATGTCTCTTTTTATTTGGCTCCCCTATATTCCTGTTATAAGTGAAACCATTCGATAATTTTCTCTTTCTTTCTGGCTTATTTCATTGATCATGATCCCTTCTAGATCCATCCATGTTGCTGCGAATTGCATGTGTTTGTCTTTTTTGAATGCTGAATAGTATTCCATTGTGTATATGTACCACATCTTCTGGATCCAATCATCTATTTTTGGGCATCTGGGTTGTTTCCATATCTTAGCTTTTGTGAACAGTGCTGCAATAAACATGCGGGTGCATGTATCCTTTCAGATTAGTGTTTTTGTGTCCTTTGGGTAGATTCCCAGTAGTGGTATTGCAGGGTCATATGGGAGTTCCATTTCTAGCAGTTTGAGGAAATGCCATACAGCTTTCCATAGTGGTTGGATCAATTTGCATTCCCACCAGCAGTGTAGGAGAGTTCCTTTTTCTCTACATCCTCGCCAACATTTGTTGTTACCTGTTTTTTTAATGTGTGCCAGTCTCACTAGTGTGAGGGGGTATCTCATTGTGGTTTTCATTTGCATTTCCCTGATTATAAGGATGTTGAACATTTTTTCATATACCTGTTGGCCATTTTCATAGAATACTATGTGTATTTAGAGAGAGGCCAATTTGTTTCATTTTTGACTCCCTAGTTTTATCACATAGAAGAAATAGTGTTTATAAGTTTTCCAGTTGGCACATTAAGGGAAAACATTTTGTATATTTCACAACACTTTTTTTAAAGTAATGATACCCTTCCTCTGAAATTTAAGTTTTATATTTTGCAGTAGTATTTAATACCACTGATGAATAGCCTGATGAGTGATATTCAACTACAATTTAACTATCAAATATCTTTTCTCGCAAAAAATGTTTTTATTAAATTCAATGGATTTTAATCATAATATATGACCATTGTGATGGGAAGCAAATCTATGAATATTCGTAAGGTTTGAAGTACAAATGTCATTACTGAGGAGAATCCTACCTCTAAGTTTTAGTAGAGTAAACTAACAGAGGAATCTACCACAAACACACAATGGCACATTTGCAAAATTTACATGTTACTAGGCTATGTAGTAAATATCAACAAATTTCAGCGAATTATATTACACAGAATATTTTTCTACCAAAGAACAATAAAATTATATATCAATAACAAAAGAATAGCTGTTCCTCTTTAAAAACTTAAAAAATAACCCATCGATTTCTAAATTATTCATGGATAAAAGAGGAAATCATCAAGAAACTATAAAACATCTAGAACTGAATAGCAATGAAAATCCTCTGAACAAAAACTTTTAAGATACTGTTAGAGATGTACCCAAGGAAAGCTTGAAGCGAATAGAAGATCTAAAAGATCATCTCAGGAAGTTATATAAAGCAAGAAAAAGTACCAAAATGTGACAACAAGAGAGGATAACTAACATACACAGTAAAAATTAATGAACAAAAAACAAGAAATGGAGATTGTTAAATTTAAGACAAACTTGGGTTCATTCATTCAACAAACATTTATTGACTATTGAAGCCACTAGGGACTGAGTAGTAATGCAAATATCTATTCTTATGGAAATTTTATTCAGATTGGGAGGTAAACAATAAATAAGATTAAAAAATAAATAAAATAATAAAAACAAATAAAGGAAGTAGCCTGTTCTGCCTGTTCTGCTCACCACTCTGCCCCTGGTGAACCCTCTCGCTGCCCCATGCCTCTGACCTGTGCCCCAGCTCGTATGCATAAACAAATAAATCTTTTTAAAAAATTAGGGAAAACATTTACTGATGAGATAGTGATAGGATATATTAAGGTCAAGAATAAGACACCAGGGGACAGGGATGGTGGCCCACAGACAATGACTGACTGATGGGGTGGGAAAAGTGGGCTCTGTTGCTTACAGGCAGGACAAATGGATGGTGCCAGAATACCTCAGAGCTTCCTTGGGGTCAGGGTGTGGTTAGGGTCAGCATAACCCACATCTTTGCCTGGCTGCTTCCTCTGCCCTCTCCTGATCCCCTCATTCCCTGGCAAGTCCCCTCAATAAATCATTTTGCCAAAAACTTAAAACTCTGACTTTCCTTCTAGCCCAACTCAAAATAATGAACAAACCACAATGTTAACTTCCCTGTCTAGAGCACGCCTAACAGAAAACATCCCCTATTCTCACTATTTAATAGCACAAGAAGCCACATGGCTATATCTAGCCATATTTTTGTTATAGTCACAAAAGCATTTTAGGCCAGATGAGCATATGGACCAAAGTGAGTGTTGATCTAAGAAACTGATATTCTTTTCTAATACTCCCGAATCATTCTCACTTTCTCTCTGCTTTGTCTGTTCAAAAAGGTAGTGTATCACTTAATGTCACAGAATCAACCTCTAAATTCTCTTCCAGCTCTTACACATGATTCAAGAACATTAGATTATAAGCTATCTTTGAAATTCATAACTTGAAGAGGACTAAAGAGCATTCCATCAGTACCTCTTGTTTTCAGACGAAGGGGAAGAAAGCAAGAAAAGAGGAATAAGTAGCGTAGTCCAGAATTTCTTGTGTTCTCTCAATTCTAGATCTAGCAAAGGAAGGAGTGATAGGTACACGTCCTCTCCTCTGCACACCCTGCCATTGCATCTAAAAACTGGAAGGGCAGGGCCAGGCTCAGAAGCTGTCTGTGTCCCCTGGCAGACTTCATTCCTCAGGGCAGCGGACACAGCCATAAGAGGTATGCCACACAACCAAGCATCTCATTTTGAATGATTAAAATTTATGGCACAAAACAAAGTTCTTTCTCCATTTGTGAAATAGTGAATTGAGTCAAATATTTAAACAACTCAACAAAAATTATAACAAGTATAATATGCTGAATAATTACCATGGACTAGGCCCATGATCCCTTACAATCCTGTGATAAGGATTTCATTATCATCACGTTTATGATGAGCCTTTTGGACTCCAATGTCTGTTACCCATTTAATCCAGCCCTTCACAACTCAGCTGCTGGTTTCCTCAAAGCTGAATCTGTACAAAATTCTCCTGGGTTTCTTGTTTAAAAAGCAAAATCCTGAGTTCCATCCTTAGAGATCTGGAGCTCTAAGATACATCCAGACCTAAGATGGACCCAGAAATCTTTGTTGAAAAAATTAATGACTTTTAAAAATTAATTTTGTCAGTCATTTACATGTCTATATAAGTTTGAGGTTCTATTTTTTACTACCCCATATGTGCACATGCTTCCCGCATCCTCCATCAAACCTCTGATGCCAGTGCCCTATCTTCTTCGTTTCCCCATCCTTCCTCTTCCCCCTTCCTGTTCCCTCCAGTAACCAGTAAATTTCTCACTGGGTCTAAGATTTATTTTTGCTGTATTTTGCCAGTATTTTTTTTATTATAGATAAATTCCTCAGATAAGTGAAACCGTCTTATATCTGTCATTTACTGTCTGATTTATTTCACTTACCTTACAGTCCATCCATTTTGTCACAAAAACCAGTTTCTTTTTTTAATGTCTGAGTAGTATTCCACCAAGTATATATATTCCACATTCTTTATCTAGCTGTCTGTCAATGGTCACTTAAATTAGTTCCATGACTTGGAAATTGAGGATAGTGCTGCTATGAACAGAGTAGTGCAACAAGTCTTTTTTGTAAATGTAAGGTGATATCTCATTTAGGTTTGATTTGCATTTCCCTTATAAGTGATATTAAACAAGTTTTCATGTCTCATAGGTCATTTGAATCTCTTCTTTTGCTTGTTTTTTGACAGGGTTGTCTGAGGTTTTTTGTTGTGGTTGTTGGATTATGTAAGTATTTGTATATTTGGAGATTGGCCCCTTATCATCTGTGTGATGGGTAAATGTCTTCTCTCGGCCTGCAGATGGCCTTTTGGTTTTTGTGATTGTTTCTCATGAGGCACATAAGCTTTTTAGTTTGATGTAGTACCATTTGTTTCTTTTTGCTTTTGTTTCTTTTGCCATAGGAGTTGTAGCCCCCTAAACATCTTTGTGGCAGATGTCTTCTAGTATATCCCTAATATTGATGGTTTCAGCATCAAAAAGAATAAAAGACCTGGTAGTAAACTTTAACAAAGCAGATGAAGGACCTATATATCAAAAACTAATACTCTATTAAAGGAAATTTTTAAAAAGACAAAGAAATGGAAAGATATCCTGTACTCATGGATTGGAAAAATAAACATCATTAAATTGGCCATATTACCTAAAGCAATTTACAGATTCAATGCAATACCTATCAAAATCCCAATGACTTTTTTCAAGGAAACAGAACAATTACAAAAATTGCATCAAATCTTTTGTGAAAGGCTCCCAAATAGCTAAAGCAAACCCAAAAGAAAAGAAGAAAAGATGGAGGTATCACACTCTCTAACTTAAAATGATAGTACACATCAACAGTAATAAAAACAGTATTGTTTTGGAACAAACACAGAAACACAGATCCATAGAATAGAATAGAAAGCCCAGAGATAAACTCATATAGTTAATATTTGAAAAAGGAGCCACAAATATAAAGTGGAGAAAAGAAATCCTCTTTAATAAATGGTGTTGGGAAATATGAACAGCCATATGCAAAAAAAAAAAATGAAACTAGATCCATACTTACTCCATACATAAAATTCAAAATGGATTAAATATTTAGATATAAGAATTAAAAACTAAATTATATGAAAGCAAATTTTCTAATAGCTACACTTTGAGGAACTCTGACTCTTACTTTCCTACCTTAGCTATCTAAATACCTGGATAGTTTCTCCATCTTAGAAATAGGAAAAGGAGCAATAACGTAGTCTACAATAAAATCTAAATACAGTTGCTGTTCCATTACATCTTTGGATAGTATTACATAGTAAGTCCTATACCCATAAGACAGAAATAATATTGAATCATTTTGCAACCCAATGTTGAATTCCTCAATAAGATTTACTTTTAGATGACTTTAGACACACATTTGGTTCAAACAGGTACTTGGGTGCACTAATCAATATTAAAAGTTCTAATTATATATGCAAGTAAATATAATACTTTTTTGAAAGTGGCTGAGGTATTAACCATCTAATATAACTTCTCTATTCAAATATTAGAAATTACTTATTTGGCCATAACACACAATTTTTTTGTAGTGATCAAAACAAAAACTTACTTCTTTTAACTCTTAACTCTTGTTTGCATTCATTTTTAATAAAATATTTTTAGTATATAGATCCTAAAAGTCCTCCTAACCTATAACATTTTTAGTAAAAATTAAGCCATTTTTTTGAAAGCACATAATTTGTTTGATTTTTGCCCTCATTTTGAAAACAAAGTCCCCATGAAAAAAGTTACATCCAATTACAGCTCTGTGAATCTCAGGGTCACCAGACAGTGCCTTTATGAGGCAGAGAAGTCTTGGGTTCTCAAGCAAGATGATTTCCACAATGGAACTCAACACAAAGGACAACTGGGTCCTAAAGTCAGCAAACAGTCAACAAGGATATAGGACATGTGTTCAAATGAGTTTCACTCATAAGCAATGTTTCTCAGCGACCAAACAAACCCAAGAATCTCTATTCTTTTAAAGACTGCTTCAGAAAACTTCTGACTGGATTTATGTGTATAAAACTAAGCCAAAACACTAATGGTAGGCAAAAATATATTCTATATAGAGAAGTTGACTCTTGTCTACTACAGCAAAAATGGAGGTGGGAGAATAGAGGAAAGATAGGGAGTAAATCATAGCATTTAAACACATGGTGACAAGGCCAGGTGCCCAGAGATAGAAAGATTACTAAGAAATTTATGATATGTTAATTTCAATTCTGAGTCAAGGCAGTGATTTATTTTTAACTTCCAATGCACTCTGAACATCTCATAGTCAAGATACAACCATTTGAAACATTTAACATCCATGAAAAGAATGTAAAACAAGAATGTAAATGAAAAAATTCGTGGATTTTTTCATGCTTTTTTTTTTCCTCTATAGATAGCTTTAGATTCCAAGAGATTTAAGAATTTTAAGGTCTCTAAGAAAATAGCAATATTTAATATCAGAAAGTCAGCAAGGGAACTGACTAACGGGGCTTCATTGTGGCTGGGTCTGAGGCCAAGTCCAAAAATTCTGTAACTTAGGGTTTGATAATTGGAATAAGACCTGAGGCCTAAAGCTAGACAATTCTTACCATATATACAGCCCTTTGGGTTTATCTTCTAATGTTATCTTCAAAATAGACAAAAGGGTAATTGGGCTATGGGAGAGAAGTATCCCATGATCTCTATACTGATTAACAAGACACACAGTGAAAACTCCAGAGTAAAAGTGAATTTCAGTCTCTCCCCGCTCAGAGTGCCTTCAGTCCATGTACATCTTACTTTGAAACTACTCCAACATCTGGTCCTTCTTCTCTCTTCCCTACCTCCTTCCCCTGTCACCCATTATGTCTTCATGTTCCTGTCCACTTTTATTTTGCCTGCGTGATGACATAATAGTTAACCTCCTAAGAACCAAGTTTAATCATGTCATGCTGAAAGCTGCTCACAAGATAGGGCTCAAATCTATCATTTAGCAATCATTTAGCATTTAAAATCTATCATATAACATTCTCAAATCTCAAATATTAACATTCTAGGCCACTGTGTTGCCAAACAATAGCCCATGAGCCAAATGTGGTCTATCAATTGTGTTTGCAAATAAAGTTTTATTGAAACACAATCATGCCCAGTCACACTATCCAGGACAACTTTTATACTACAAAGATATTGTTGAGTAAGTCTCCCAAAGTCATAAATATTTACTATCCTTACAGAAAAATTTTTCCAACCCTGACATAGGTCTTAATCCACTTGTCATTCTCCTTTTCTGTCTGTCCCCAATATAAGTTTTCCCATATACTAAAATCAGGTTGATTTTCTCACTATTTTCCAATACCATCATGTTTTTTTTTTTTAAGATTTATTTATTTTTGCATACAAGCTGGGGTGCAGGCCAGAGGTATGGGGCGGTGAGAGGGTTCACCAGAGACGGAGTGGGGAGCAGAACAGGCAGATCAACTGAAATACACTGCTGAGGGGAGCAGCAGGAGAGTCAGGAGAGGTCTGCTGCACCATGTGGGAATCTCCCCGGCCGGGCATGGAACTCAACCCACTGCTGACAGCTCCAAAGTGCTGCGCTAAACCTGTTGCGCCACCAGGGAGGCCCTAATACCATCATCTTTTAACATGACTTATTTCTATACACATTGCTCACACTAGTAACACTGGTACACTCCCTTTCTTTCTTTAAGATTCAATCCAGTTTGAGGAATAGCCATACAGCTTTCCATAGTGGTTGGACCAGTTCACATTCCCACCAGCAGTGTAGAAGAGTTCCTTTTTCTCCACATCCTTTCCAGCATTTGTTGTTGCCTGTATTTTTAATGTGTGCCATCCTCACAGGTGTGAGGTGGTATCTCACAGTGGTTTTGATTTGCATTTCCTTGATTATAAGTGATGTTGAGCATTTTTTTCATGGATCTGTTGGCCATTTGCTTTTCTTCTTTGGAGAAGTGCCTTTTGAGCTCTTCTGCCCATATTTTGACTGGGTTATTGGCTTTGTTTTTGTTGAGTTGTATGAGTTCCTTGTAAATTTTTTGTTATCAGTCCTTTATCAGATGTATTGTGTGCAAAGATCTTTTCCCAGTTGGTAGGGTGTCTATTAGTTTTGGTTAATGTCTCTTTTGCTGTACAGAGGCTTTTTATTTTGATGTAATCGCATCTGTTTATCTTGTCTTTCACTTCCTTCGCTTTGAGGGATGTGTCTCTCAAGATTTTGCTGAGATGTATGTCATGTAGAGTTTTGCCTATATTTTCTTCTATACATTTTATGGTTTCAGGTCTTACATCCAGGTCTTTTATCCATTTTGAGTTGACTTTTGTACAGGGTGTGAGGTAGTAGTCTAGCTTCATTTCTTTGCATGTGACTGTCCAGTTTTCCCAGCACCATTTATTGTTCCACTGCATTTTCTTTGCTCCTTTGTCAAAGATTAGTTGTTCATAGACATGTGGCTTTAATTCTGGGTATTCTATTCGGTTCCATTGGTCTTTCCGTCTGTTTTTGTTCCAGTACCATGCTGTTTTAATTATTATGGCTTTGTAATATAGTTTGAAATCAGGGAGTGAAATTCCTCCGTTTTCTTTCTTTTTAGTTAGGAGGGCTTTAGCTATGCGAGGTTTTTTGTGGTTCCATATGAATTTCATCAGTAGTCGATCTATTT
>PVIJ01006887.1:0-87569 GCA_004024925.1 Scalopus aquaticus | reverse complement strand
TTTTAATGTGTGCCATCCTCACAGGTGTGAGGTGGTATCTCATAGTGGTTTTGATTTGCATTTCCTTGATTATAAGTGATGTTGAGCATTTTTTCATGTATCTGTTGGCCATTTGCTTTTCTTCTTTGGAGAAGTGCCTTTTGAGCTCTTCTGCCCATTTTTTGATTGGGTTATTGGCTTTGTTTTTGTTGAGTTTTGTAAGCCTCTTAGGTGAGAAAGTTGAAGTTAGTTTGGAGTAGCAGTAGTTGAGGTGACTATTTATTTGGTGGAGGTGATTCATTCCTTCATAGTCTGAGCAATGGGGCTCAATGTCTTAGATATTTTGATCACTAAAATTACCTTCATTCAATGAGGCTGCTGTTTTGATAACCAAGAACCCTAGTAGAACCATATCCTTTCCCCTAGGTGAAAGAGGAGAAAGTGAGGGGAAGGGGAAGAGGGGAAGTTGTATTATGTTTTTTCATGGGGTGGGCAACTCACCCACACTTAGCCTAACAGGAGCAGTCAGAGCAAATGAGGGAGTTTCTTCATTTTAAATTACCTGATCTGAGTTCCTTAAACTTAACTATACTTTTATGACTACTACCAATATTGTTATTGGCAATTATTGGCATTGCCAGTAAGTAATTTTACCTATAAGGAACATTGCATTATTTGAGGAACAAAGGTGGGTGAGAGGTGGGTCTCAGTACAGCCATTATTTAAATACTGTGCAGTAGGTGACCTTAATAGCTGAGGTTAAACCTGGTTATGGCACAAAGTAAAAACCAGTTATTTTTCTTTTGTGTTAAGCCAGACTCTTCTTCAACTGAGTAAATAAGACAAAGTCATTTTCAAACTCTGACACTAGTTAAGAGTTTCAAAATGGAGGGCCTCCCTGGTGGCGCAGCAGTTAAGTGCTGTGCTGCGCTTTGGAGCTGTCCGCAGCAGCAACATGAGTTTGATGCTCCGCCTGGGAGATTCCCACATGGCGCAGCAGACCTCTCCTGCCTCGCCCACTGCTCCCCTCAGCAGCGTATTTCCGTTGATCTGCCTGTTCTGCTCCCCACTCTTTCTCTGGTGAATCCTCTCATTGCCTCATGCCTCTGGCCTGTACGCCAGCTTATATGCATAAATGAATAAATCTTTAAAAAAATAGAGTTTCAAAATGGGGAGCACAAAAAGTATGATTATAGTTGAGCATCAATAGAAAGGTTATCCTAGGGAACATGCACCCAAAAAGGGGGAGACCTATGTTTGTTTGTTTGTTTTAGATTTTTTTTATTAAACTTTTTTATTTTCTTACATCGTTGTTCATTTTTGTACAATATTTGATTTCACTCCTAAGATGTGGAGGCCTATCTTTTGATGCAATAGCTTTAGTTAAATTTACTGTGCTAATTGATCTGTTTCCATATAAAAAAAGCTGGCTCTTTTAGCTGAAGCTCACTTTTAAGAGACAGCAAGATAAGAAAATGTACATTTATTGCGCATGCAGCACATCCAGGATTCATGACTTGGAATACCAAATCAGAAAAAGGAATTTGGAACACAAACTGTAGAATGTACAGCATGGCTTTACAGCAAGAACACACAGTAATCAAGTACAGTTGGTGCTCTATACTCAGAAGTGGCACAACATTGGGGCAGAGCTTTAGTTTTTTAAAATGCATGTGAATCAAAATGAAATGTTTTTGTTCATGAGATGTGATTCCTGCCGAGGTGCTCCCCTGGCGAGGTGCTCTATGTGTTCTGAATTAATACAGGTGGGGAAAATTTTCCTAAGTAATATACAAACACACCTAGCATGGTCAAGATAGGCAAGGTACTGTGATTTGTATCTGCATATTAGTGTGCACATTCCCACTCACCCCAGATATTGATTTCATAAAGATGGACATGTGTGCGCATATGTATGTACACATATGTGCATATGTTTGTGGACATATATCATTTATGTATCTCCTATAATAGAATCCTAACAACTACATTTGATAGGATTAACATTTCATGCAACTAACAGGGCTTAATTGAAAACTTGCTTTAAGAGCTATAAGGCATTAGCTAATTAGATAAAGAGATATCATTTTATTTTCTACCTTCTTTTCGCCCTGCCCCCTCACCTTAGTCCCAGGTTCTTGTGTAAGAAGTAACTGAATCAGCAGGAAGGTTATGTAGGCAAAACCTGAAAACATTTGTTTCCCTAGTTCCTTTGAAGTTCATTTACTCATTACAGTTGTGTGCAATCCCTTTAAAGGTTGGATTGCATTTTATTGGCATTGTGAACATTGATGATATTTAGTTTACTTCTATTTTGACTTTTAAAATTAGTACTTTGTACTTTAAAAAAATAAAATAAAATTAGTACTTTTGTGCATATGTGTGTATATTTGACCTACATGCATATATATGTAAAGATATATATATATATATATATATATATATATATACACACACACATGTAGAAAACACTGCTCATTTGATATTTTCTTTAACTTAAGGAAATACTCAAAATCTTCCCAAATCTCCTAATTTAATAGATAACAAAACTGGGACCCCAGAATAAGCAAAGAACTAAGTTGAATTTGCACAACCTATGCATGCAGATTTTGTATGTATGTATGACCTTTCTACCCATCGACTGGATAGAGAAATCTCTGTTTCTAAGTGTAAGTATATAATAACATAAAATCTACAAAACAGTAGATAGAAAAATAAAATGACAACCTCACCATACAGAGATAGCTCCTGTTAATACTTGACTGTTAATGAAGTAATTGATTTTATACATACCTAGGTATAGAAACATATAGAGAAACGATTTTTACCAGCTTATAATAATGTTTATATTTAATAGCACTCTGATGAATATTGACTATTTAAGATGAGAATGATATATATGAAATTGTCTGCATAGGGAAATAGAAATTGTGGTTACATATGTTAATATATATTGCTCAGGCTTAGTTATCATAATGTTGAATGAAGTCATAAATAATAGAGGAGTGTAACAATTAAGAAGTCACTAATAGGGCCTCCCTGGTGGCGCACTATGAAGCTATCCTCAGCCACTGCAGCACGAGTTGAATCCCCAGCCAGGGAGCTTCCCACATAGCAGACCTCTCCTGCCTCACCCTCTGCTCCCCTCGGAGTGTACTTCAGTAGATCTGCTTGGTCTGCTCCCCACTCTGTCTCTGGTGAATCCTCTCACCACCCCACACTGGCCTACACGCCTGTTCTTGTATGCATAAATGAATAAGTCTTTTAAAAAAAAAGTCACTAATAAAAGTTGAACAAAATGTTATGAGAAGTAATAGTAGGTTAGTTAACAAATGGTTTTGTGAAACACTAAAAGATAAAAATCAAGTTAGACCTCACCAAATGCCACACATCAAAATAGTATAAAAATTAATGATTAAAATTTAATCATTAAAATATGAAAGTTGACAAAGGCATAAGGCAATGCTTCAATAATTGCACATTGGGCAAGAGATTTCTAAAGAGCACTGTGATGTAAGAAATACGAAAAGGTCATATATTTCGCTAAAAAATTAAAGCTTTATGTTTACCCTTCTCACATAAAAATTATTATGAGAAAAACATTTATAACTCAGATAGAAAATAGGGTAAAGCTATGAATAAGTGCCAGAATATGTTAATAGATTTTAAAAAAAATCTTGGAAACTACACAGTAGATAAATTAATGCAAATATTTTCATAGACATCATCTTCACTTATTGATTCTGCCAGATTAAGTTGAGAAAAAAAGCCAAGTAAGAATAGTGGTCCTATGAGTGGATTTGAATTGACCCTATAAGTGAATTTTGTGACATTATTTTTAGAATATTTAAATTTTTATAAATTAACACTGCATATCTCTCCCAGAAAGGTTTTATAACTTTGTATATCTAGGTACTTTATGTTTCATGTTAATTTGTTACTTCTAATGCATTTTACATTTTTATTAGTTTGAATGAACCCTTCCCACATACTGTCCACTTAGTTCCTATTAATCTATAACAAATTAATGGTCTTTTTTATTTTTTATTCTGGATTCCAGCTGCATTCATAAAAATTTATGAATTTTGCAATATGGTATCTTTTCTTTTTAGGTATATTATTTAAAGTGTTGCCCTTTCCCTTACTGCTATTTTGTTGCATTCTTCAATGGCCATAATTAAGAACAATGTTAAGCAATAATGAGGGACAGCAGTCATTCTTATTTTATTCCTTCTTATTTTAAAAGCAGCATTTCAAGTATTTCATTGAAAATATGCTGTTGAATATAGACGTTGTCCATCATGCCAGACGTGTATCATTTTAATTCCAGTGGCTAATGTAAATTATTTTCCAATTTGGGTGGATACCCAGTTTTACTAAATGCTGTTTAAAAGCCACATAAAGTATAAATGTGGCTTTTTTAGTTGGATGATTGCTGCATTGTATTATATGAAGTGATGTCCTAGTATTTTACTTCTCCCCATTCCTGTACTGATCCTCTTGGTGCAAATCTTATTTTTTTTTCTTTTACTAGATAGTATTGAATTGAATTTACTAAAATGTTATTGTATATAATTTTCTTGTGCTGTTTCTGTCAGATTTTGTTTTTATTATAATTTATTAAATAATCGGGTTATGTTCAGCACTTTCTGTGTTCTGTAAATGTTTATTGAGCCTGCTCTTGAAAAGCTTGCTAAACAAGTCCTGGAGTCTTTGTAGAAGTAATTCTTTGATAACTTTTCTTTATTTTCTTTCCACTGGATATTCCACAAAGTGTTTTTATTTTTCCTAGAAATGTATTAATCAATTTTATCCATATATGCTTTCAGAAAAATAAACCATCCTTCCTACTATAGTTCTCAAATTTATAAGTATACTTAGATAACAATATACTATTCTCTATAGTTTAAGAAATGATGTCTTTTGCCTACATGAACTATATTAGATTTTATTATGTTAGTTTTTGCTATTATATTTTATTTCTGTTTTTTAACATTGAAATTATGAAAACCTTGTACCTTTTTGCTTCCCTCTTTTCCCACTGAGGTATTGATAATGTTTTTGCTATTATTTTCCTCCTAATTAGTTTTTTTTTTCATTTTTTTATTTTTCGAACTTCTCAAATTGACTACTTAGAGATTATTTATTTTCAATTTTTTAATGTTTAAGTATAATACATGCTATAAATTGAGCGCAATATGTCAAAAGACAATTTTTTAAAAATTTTCATTGCATTTCTATGCAATCACATTCACTCACTGAACGAGTATTCATTTAGCACCTACCATGTGCCAAGAATTGTCTCCTTTAAGAAAAAAGACAAGAATTACAATTTTAATTATTTCTCTAGAACAATAGATTTTTATGATTTTTTTTCTCCTTTTAAAGTGGTCAGATTTTTGTTGGTTTTGACTGTTTATCCTTTTGTTATGAAGTGTTACTCTTATTGCGTTAGACACAGAAAATCTGTTTGCAAATATTCTAGTGTTGGAAACTTTTTGAGTTTTTCCTTTGGCTTAATATATGATTAAATTTTGTAAATATTTCATGGGTGAGTGAAAAGAAGGAAATGTTTCTGCAATGTTCATTCAAATTTGTGAGTTATAATGGTCAAACGCACTTGATTTTTCAAAGGCTGAAAAATCTGTGCGAGAACATAATTAACAATTATGAATCCAACTAATATGTTCTTTTAGATGTGTTGCTACATTTTAATACACACATCTTTATGACATATTCTAATTCTCAATTATACTTAGTAAAATAGAGCAATAGTCCATTCCATATTTTTTGAGTAAAATATTTTATCCTAAAATTAATAATGTCATATATTTTTGTTTCTATGTACCTGAAAAGTACGTACTAGTTAAATTATTTTTAACATATGAATAAATAGCTGTATTTAGGTGAGTAGTTTGGAGGCACAAGCCAAAAACTACCTCAGTGAGGCACTTCATGGAGTTGTCTTCATTTCTGGCTCTTCGGGAGCCTGAATCTATAACCCACCAATTTCTTTGCCCACTTTTGAAGGGGATGTATGCCCAGACTCTGACATTAATTTGTTAGCCACTGCTAGTTTTCAGTCTGGTAATTTTTCAGTATCTTCTGTGCTACCATAGTGAGATATATTGGGAAAAACAGTATTTGTGACTTCTAGTCAGATGTCACTTTAAAGCTCAGTTATGATTAGGTTCAGGTCTTAATAGGAACATGTCACAAATTGTATACAAAATGATATCACAGGGAATATTTTTTAGCCATGAAATAATCTGACTTGCAATTTAAAGGGTGATAAAATCATTAGGAAGTGTTATCTGAAAAATTACACTATATAATGTTCTTATCAAGAGTGAACATGAGAGGTTTCATGAGTTCTGAAGAGAAAAAAAATAGTTCATCACTTCAAAATTTTAAAATTTATAGGAGGCGAGCAGGAAGATAAGCAGTGAGTGGTGCCAAGACTAATCGTGTGTATCCAGCACAACAGAACCAGAAGTCTGATGTCCTGCTCAGACTATCCCACCCATTTGTTCACAGTTTTGAGTACTAATTACTACATGTAGCCAAATAAGCCAACTCTTGTTCCAAAATAGGTAAAACAGAACATACAATACATTGCAATGCTTTGTGATGATTTTTCACCTATTCCATGTATGATTTAAATTGGATTCCTTATTTAACTTCTATAAGAATGTTAGGAAGACTTTTAGGAACATTAGTGTATCTCTTAGTAGCTGTGAGGTGCATGTATTTTCTCAGAGGGTCACAGGGAACTCCCTGGATACTTTCGATCATGACCTTAATGGGGAGCACCGCCAGATACTGCACTGTGCACTGATGCGGAAATGTGGAAATGTTTAGGTTGCTCCCTTATTTAGAAGTCTTGAATTATTTCAGAAATTAGGTGAGTCGGATATAAGTTAAGTCACAAAATAGTAAATTTGTGCTGGATAGGCATATATCCAGATGCATTACAGTGAGCAGAGACCTAGCCCTGCCCTCTTCCTATCCTGCAGGTGGTTAGAGGCAGGAAGTGGCAAAAGGAGAAAGGCAGTGAAAACCTAGAGGCATGGAATTGGGTAACTAGTGATGTGAAAACGACAAGCATGTGACACATTATTGGTGCTGAATAGACAAGTTGTGCAGACTATGTGGGAAGTTCCCCCACTCCAGGATACTGAGAGTTGCCAATAGGCCAAACACAAAATTAGCAAGATGGCCAGTTTGCTCTATAAGGGGCCATAAATCAAAACACTGAGTGTTGTCTCTAAGAGTTTCACTAGGAAAGTCTCTGTTGAGAATCCAGAAAAATGATGAGAATTTTAAAATATTGTTGAAATGTGGGTTGGATATCCATTACGGTGCTAAAAAATCATGGTCCTGAAAACATTTGTCAAAGAGCAAACCTCCTCCAAATGCAGAAAGTGAAAGGATAAACTTTGGGGTGCTCCAGTTAAAGATCACAACCACTGTTCTTTTACAGCTCTATCTTGAAGTACTAAGACTGACCACATAGGAAATTTTTGTGAAAATTCATTAAGAAACATCTCCAAACCTCCTTGAGTAGTAATGTGTTTGTGTGTATTACTATTAATTAATCACTTGCTTTCAAGTTCTCATACTGACTTAGAATCATAACTATATGGTGACTTTAAAGCAATTTTGTATTGTTATTTACTATGTTTTTTAGAAAATTTTAAAATAAAGGAAAAATAAGTGTTCTATGATTAGCTACTACGAGTCAGCTACTGTCAAAGATTTGATGGACACCCTTCCGAGGCTTGCTCTATAATATATGGATATATATGTATGACCATATATGTATATAATTTGCACATAAATGGAATCAAAATATACATGCTGTTTTACAAGCTGTTTTTTTTCAACAATATGCCAAAGAGATTTTTTAAGATAGTGTACAGATAGATACACACATACTCACACATACAATCTTATTTAAGAACTGTGTGGCAATCTATTTTGTGAAATTTTTCACAATGTATTTAACCAGTTTTCCTTTGACAAGCAATGGATTTTGTCAACCTTTCGTTATTATAAACATTACTGTGATAACACTTCCTTGTACATACCTCTTTATATGCTTGTCTGAGTATCTCCTTTTGGAATATTTCTAGATATGGGCAGATACTAAATCAAAGGGCAGCACATGAAAAATATTGATATTGTCAGATTTCCATCCAAACAGGTACTATCAATTATACTCCCATGAATACTATTCATCTTCTCCAAAAGAAGAAATTGGCATGTGGTCAGAAAAAAAAAAAAAAACCTTGAACTTAGCATGAGTATGAAAAATGTGGAATAAACCTGAAACAACCCCACAGTTACGGAGATATTCAGGAAAGGAATTGCCATGGGGTATCTGAATTTATATACTACCGATGGGCAACAAAATGAGAACAGTGACCAAAACTTTTTCAGGTATTAGCTTCTCATACAATTATTTGTTTTGATTCAAATGTACAAGCTACTGCTTATAGTTATGTTTATGAGTAAGAACCAATGAACATGAAGACTGCATACATGCATATGTCACCATATAACACGCTCCAAATGATGCACTTAAATTTTCATGTTAGTATCTACTCCATTTAAAGACAATGTTGAGAATACTACAAAGACAATAGCAAAACCTAATTTGCCTGTTTGAAGTAAGGACTATCATTACATACTTATGTGTGTATGCACATATATATATATATGTGCCTGTCTACTTATATATCCATCCATCTATACACACTCAGTAAAAACCATAATTCAGATTTTGTTTTCAAATCTTTCCCTTGGCTGGAGACCTCTCATGATGTAGGCAGCAGCAGCAAGTCACATGATCAGTCAGTCACAGTTAAGTGATCATGTGGGTAAATGCGCTCTAAAAACTTTCTTTCGCTTTCAACATAACATTCAATAAACTATATGAGATATTCAATTTTCTATTCTAAAATATTCACTGCGTTAGATGATATTTCCCAACTGTAGTGGTCATAAAATATTCTGAGCACATTTAAAATAAACTAGAGTAAGTTATGATGTTTGGTAGGTTGGGTGAATTAAATTTATTTTCAACTTAAAATATTTTCAACTTACAGTGGTTTTATTGGACATAACCCCCTTGCTGAATTGAAGTAGATGGGTACATCTGTAACTATATGTCCTTACAGACATTCAATACACATGTAGGTATATATCTATACAGATATTTAATAAAAATTGTTACATTCTCTATCAGCCACACTTCAACTCCACAGATATTGACAAATAACATTCTGTAGAGTTGTTTAATGAAAGGGATGCTGAAACTATGGAGATTCTTAGACCAAGGTAAATGATGTTTTGCAAAGACTTCAGGGCAGAGGAAAAACAGTACAATTACTAAAGCTAACCTTGATAGACTCTGCAGTTCAAATGAAGACATGCATTATCCATGTCTTGATTTTGTTTAGGCTAAAGAGAAAATATATTTGGAAAACTGCTCAAGGAAGTGTTTCTCTTAGGTGAAGTGTCCTAGAACCTAGTGTGATAGACTGGATATTTGTATTCCCTCCCCCAAATTCACATGTCGAAACGAATCCCCAAAGTAATGATATTTGAAAGTGGGCCTTTGGAAAGTGACTAGACATAAGAGTGGAGCCATCATAAATGAGGTTAGTATCCTTGTAAAAGAGATCTATAGAAATGTAATAAATAAATTTCTGTTGCAGAGCATTCTTAACAAAGTATAATGCAGAATCTATGATGATGATTTTTGAATAAATGATTCATTCAAAAGAAAGTTGTAAGAATGTGAGGAAAGCAGCAGGGAACAGAAGTTGAGCAAGACATGCTTTCAGTGGAAGACTAGTTTGATCCCATTAAAAGCTCAGAAGCTGAGTAGGATCACAGATACATCCCACCTTGATGCTCCTGCATCCCAATATCGGTCTCTCATTGGCTGTCAACTGTGCCTGGGGGAGGACATAACACTTGGGCATGTTTGGATGAGCATTCATGTTGGCTAAAGGAAGTTCTCGAGATAAATCTGCTGCCTGTGAGCTGAGGCAACAAACAATCATAGCAACTAGAGGATGGGTACACTGGCTGGATAAAGGAGACCAGGTGCCAAGAACATCTACTATGCATTGTTCATATCCACTTGCTTTTTCCAGTAAGTTCAATTTGGGAGGGTACAGTTTCTTCAGAATTCTAGCGACTTATAATTTATGGGTACACTTAGGAGAAATGGTTCTACTAGACAAACTACAGCCTCCATTGCTGCAGTTGATCATGAGCTCATAGCTGATATTCATTAGCTCCTTCCACTATCACTCATTCTATATGTACCTCCATCAATGATCACTCACGTTAGTAGAGGTGGATTAAATAGAATTTATTGGAATCATTTTTCCAGCCCCCGATTATCATCCCCTTATTTAGTTTTGGGTGCTGTGTTTGAACATACAAAATCTAAAGTACAACACAGGACTACCAAGAAGTACTCTTATGGATCAGTTGAATGTTAATCTCTTTCTTCTTGTCCCTCTTTGTAACAGCAGCCCTATATTCCCACAACAACCAGGGTTATTATCATTTATCTATAGGTTGATAGATAGCAGGCATAACTTTTAGTTCAGTGGGACTGATACTGTGTTCTTTGGAGGAAGCAACCACCTCACAGGACCAATATACTCACAAAGCATAAACATACATAGATCAGAGGCACATATTTTCTATCACTGGGGGTGATGGCAATAAGAGTCACTCTAATTCATCCTGTTTCCTAGATCAAAGTATTCCATCTAGTGGGAACGAGCACCCTAAAATGTCCATATTGGTTGAAAGTGTACCTAATAAAGGCCTCCTGGATGGCACAACGGGTTAAGTCACAGCACCATGAAGCCATCCAGAGCCACTGCAGCAAGAGTTCGATACCTGGCCAGGGAGCTTCCCACATAGCACAGCAGACCTCTCCTGTGTCGCCCGCTGCTCCCCTCAGCAGGGCACTTCAGTTGATCTGCCTGTTCTGCTCCCCATTCTGTCTCTGGTGAATCTTCTCATCACCCCACAACTCTGGCCTACAGCCTAGCTTGTATGCATAAATAAAATAAATCTTAAAAAAAGAAAGAAAGTGTACCTAATAGGATGGAACCTAAGAATATTAAATATCCATGGCAGCTGCAGAATGGGAACACCATCCTGGCAAAGAGCATCAACATCACCTACTAAATGCTTTTGGACTTAGATTTTGTGCACAGTTGTAAATGGATAGTTGGGTCCATTCTGAACAGTAACACTTCCAAAATAATTCCAACCTATCATTTTAGTTAACTTCCATCCATTCAACCTTTCTTGAATATTCCTTATTGAGCAGCATAGGGATTTATTTATTTATTTATTTTTAAAGATTTATTTATTTATGCATATAAGCTAGGGTACAAGCCAGAGGCATGGGGCGATGAGAGGGTTCACCAGAAACAGAGCGGGGAGCAGAACAGGCATATCAGAAATACACTGCTGAGGGGAGCAGCGGGCGAGGCAGGAGAGGTCTGCCGCACCATGTAGGACTCTCCCCGGCCAGGTGTGGAACTGGCGTCGCCGCTGCTGACAGCTGCACAGCGCGGCACTCAACCGCTGCGCCACCAGGGAGACCCTGTACTTGGAGTTGTTATGCAATTTTTGCTATATGTACCTTAATATACATCTAAACAACTGAAAATGTATAAATTGCGAATACAACCCAGCCCCAAGGACTTTTGGATCAAGAACTGTGGTTCTGCATAGGCTCCCTTTCAGTGAATCACAGAGTATATTGTCATTTCTAAGTTCTTCAGTAAATAAATTAAATTTCTTGCATCTGGCATTCCCCACATAGATTTTGCTTTTCAACACTTGCCCTCCCCTCTTTTGATTATGAAACACCTACTAACATCCCAAAGAAAAATTACAGTTAATATTATAAGAAATGCATTTTGGAAAACACCATTTAGTAATCAGCTGAGTAGTTAACTGAAGTTTATGAGTAAGGAGGAAACAATTCTATTATTTTCCAGAATGATAAATCTTGGCATAGCAAATACCACAGACTGGGTGGTTTAAACAACAAAATTTTATTTTTTCACAGTTCTAGAAGCTGAGAGTCCCATATCAAGGTCTAACAGGCTTCTGGTTTCAGCCTGGAGCTCTCTTCCTGCATTAGAATTGTGGAGACTAGTCCTAGGGTGACAGCAGTAGAGAGAGGGGATAATGCATATTTATGACAAACAATACTTTGGAATAATCGCATTTACACACTTGAGCTGTGCTGATCAGGGTTCAAACCATGAGTGTAGTTTCCGCTGGACCCATGGCTCATCAAGGGTTTTTTTGATTCTCCATCGCCATCTTTCATCCTCTTCTCATAAGTTCACCATTCTTATAGGATTAGGATTCCACTCTTATGAGCCTGCTATTATGAACTCAGTTAATCTTAATTACCTCCTAAGACCCTTCTCTCCAAATACAGTCCCATTTAAGTCAGTGCAGATATTTGGGGGTGCCAGGGAAGGATTCAATCCAACCCATAGCAAGAAGTGTGGAAGCTGAGGTAACAAATCCTGACTATGTTAGTAGAGGTAATAAAGATTACAAACAAGGTCATTTAACATGAAAAATTTAAAATTAAGATAATGAAGATTTATCACTCTTGTAGGTGGAGGAAAGGATAGATTCAAACTGGAGAAGTTGAAAAAAATCCCCACAGAAGCCAGTGGGAGGGGAGGGAAAGGCAATGATGAGATGGTGTCTAGTGTGGAAGTGGAGGAGCTGGCCTGGGCAAGGAGGAGCTGCAACTCTCTCTGCGAGAGGAAGCGGGAGGGTCCATATGGATCCTGCTCTAGTTTGGAACAAAAGTGAAATAGACAGAAATTGAGTAAATTTACTTCTTACAGCATCAGTTTCCTTGAAATTCATGTTCTATCAGACTTGAATTGAACAAATCAATTGTGTTTTTCTTCTATATTTTGAAGTTGTTTTCACTGTCGCTTTCACAAAAAAAAAAAAAAAAACAAAGAGGGTACATTTCCAGTATGGGGTGGCAGTTCAATTGGGCTTTGCATCCATATATGTTTATATCTATATCTACAGACATATCTATAAACATATATCTAAATCTATGTATCGATCTATACTCCTTTTGCATTTAAATGGATTTTCATCAGCCTAAGAAATAGTGACGACATTAAAAACTTACCTCCATTGCTGCCACTTGTGAAGTGAGAGATTATAAAACAAAATCTCACAGCCTCAAAGGCCATAATTACTAAAGTTATTTCATATCTCTGCAGTTGGTTACATCTGAATGGACAGTGCACCATCTGCCCCATCCTCATTCCCGGATAATGATGAGGTTGGCAGATTACCAGTCCATCAGCAAGAATAAGTCTGATCGTTGGCTACACGGATGAAAAAACACCTGAGCAGCTGTTTGTGATGTCATGAAAGATGAGAAACTTTAAACAGAAAGAAAGGAAAAGCATTTAAGGATTCTGCGTAAAATAACTTTCATCCAAGAGATTCAATGGGGAACTGGAAAGCAAAGATCTATCAAATTTTCATTCTGTCATTCAGTCCACCATCCACCCCACTGCCACACTGTACCCAAAGCTTGTCAAACACAATTTTAGGCACCAAGAATGGTGCAGGTGGCCACAGATGGATTCCTGATACCCAGGCTCACGGCAGGCAAGACTGTTGCTAAATAAGCAATGACAACCAAGTGAGGTGTTGTTGTAAGTATGCCTGGGAATTATGAAATCATAGACTAGAAAGACTTAACTAAGATGTGGTATTTAGAAATCCATTTAGAATCCAGAAGATAAGTAGTAGTAATTAGATGAAGAGGAAGAAGCTTTCCAGAAATACAGAAGAGCAAGAAAAGTAAGTAGCTGTCCAGAAATATGAAGAAGAACAGAAAGAATTCAGTATCTTTAAGGCATAAAAACCCAAATAGTAATGATTTAAAAAAACAAAGGGAGGAAACTGAGGGAGGAAAGTTGGCAGTTGGCAAGTCAAGAAATACTTTCTAATTCAAATTATTTAAAACAAATCCTATGGATGCTGAAACATTACTGAAGGGTTTTAAGCACTGTGTGTGTGTGTGTGTGTGTGTGTGTGTGTGTGAGAGAGAGAGAGAGAGAGAGAGAGAGAGAGAGAGAGAGAGAGAGAGAGAGAGAGAGAGAGAACCAGTTTGTATGAAAGAATTGGAGATGTATTTTAGGTAAATAATCCACTGTCAGTATTTAGGATGGGTTAGAATTGAGGAGACCAGTCCTAGGGTGATGACAGTAGAAAGGTGGGGTAATGCAGATTTATGACAAACAACACTTTGGATTAACAGAGTTTACACACTTGAACTGTGCATATAAGGGTTCAAACTATGAATGTCATTTCTGTAGATCTGTGGCTCATCAAGGGTTTTGATGCTCCAGGGACAAGTGTGGGAAGGGGACCCCCTAACCACCTGTGACATCTAAATGACTTGCTGCAATAGTATCTAACTTCGCGCTTCGTATTGGGCTGTTTGGTGTGTTTTCATTTTTCTCCTGAAAATTTCAAACTCTGTTTTGTACTACTAGGGAACACAGTTTGGCTTATGCAGTTGACTCAGATGCAGGGCCTATGGAACCACCAAGCTGAACCCAACTAGTGCTGCAAAACAGAGTTATCAGCAGCCCAGCCAAAGCATGGGGGAAACGCATGACCAGGGTCTAGCTCCGAGATGGAGTCTTGTTGAAGCAAAGAAGACAGATGCCACTGCTTTCTGCCAAACATCGATTCCAACTCTATTAGCGCATCGTGTAAAGATGAGATAACAAGAATCACACTGAAAACGAAGCAGCCAAGAGGGTTGGTGTGAAGCTGTGCCCTCTGGGCTGGGGTGGGCTGGGCTGGGCTGGGCAGCCTGGTCTGGCCAAGTCTCACCCCTCCTGTTTGCCAGGGGTCTTCAGCCAGCCTGCTCCTATTGCAGGAAAGTATGAGGAAGATCTGGGACTTGGTCTTAGAAACAGAGTCTGTAAAACAACTGTACTGGGAATGGAGCAAATAGAACCACGATGGTTATTCATGTGTGCCTAAAAAGGCAAACCTATCAGAATCTGTGAGTGTGTAAGTAGAGATACCAAAGACATCAGGTTGTCATGAAAAAGATGGATATTAAAAGCAACTTTGTGGGGCCTCCCTGGTGGCACAGCGGTTAAGCGCTGCACTGTGGAGCTGTCGGCAGTGGCGACGCGAGTTCGACACCCGGCCAGGGAGATTCCCACATGGCGCGGCAGACCTCTCCTGCCTTGCCCACTGCTCCCCTCAGCAGTGTATTTCCATCAGTCTGACTGTTCTGCTCCCCACTCTGTCTCTGGTGAACCCTCTCACCGCCCCACGCCTCTGGCCTGTACCCCAACTTGTATGCATAAATAAATAATCTTTTTTAAAAAAATAAAATAAAATAAACTTTATTTGGCCCCATTGAAACTCCCCACTAAGTATCACCAAGGCTGATGTGCTGTTGGCCAGGGAGGGAGGCTTTACGTGCAGCTTATTCCCATAAAGCCCAGGCCTGGGAGTTATTAGAGGCAGAGTGGAACGCTTTCATCTTCAATAACTGTTTATTAACACACGGTTAGCACTCTGGAGCTCACTTGCATGTGCTTTCTGGTCATAAATAGAGGGCAGATGGCGTGCCACTGCCTAAAGGGACGCCACACTTCGCCAAGCTTGGCTCTGCTCCCCCAGCTCCAAGTTGGGCAGTGGAGAGCTCTCTGGGCATTCTGGCATTCCTGAGGGAACCGTTGGGAAGCAGTTTTGGAATCCCTACACAGCAACCTGTGGAGGGCTGGGGTCTGAATCACATAGGCCTCCCTTATACAGCTGATATTTTACATCTAGTGCCTGGGCAACCAGAAGCACCTGCCTCCCAGAGAGAGTCCCAGAGAGCACTGGCTTTGGTGTTGGGGACCACCTGCCTGGATGCCTGTCCACAGTCATGGGGCGGCTGGAGGGAGATTCCACAGCCGGAGCTGGGATTGGGCAAGCGCCTGCCAGCCAGAGGCTGCAAAGCTGCTTGGCGCGCTGCCGGCCCTGCAGGCGTCCCTCAGTCCAGATGGGCTCTTTCTTTTCCTTTTCTACCAGAACTGCTTTGCAGTAAGAGATACTGAAGAGAGGGCAATCAATCCCCTGATAGCAGAGCAAGGACATTCGGGTCACTGGGAATTACACAGAGGTGTGATAGCATGACCTCGGAGAGAGGCTGAAAGCAGAACAGATAACAGCCGGAGCACACTCAGCGTGATGCCAGCAGCTCCAGAGCGTGTCAAAGCATGTGGTCCCTGCAGACACCCCCTCTCACGCCGAGTAGCCGATTAGGATGAGGGGCTTCCAAAACAGGACAGGGCCTGACAGAGTGCTGAGAAGGGGCCTATCGCTGAGTGCCAACGAGGGTCATTTAGTCCAGGCCTCCAATTTAGACTTTTGATTTTATCTCCAAATGAACTTATTTAGTCACTGAGATACAGTGCCCACGTTGAAAGATGTTCTTTAAAAATCATCCATTAACAGACTTTATGTCTCATCTGGTCCATGAAAGATCAGTATTTTCCTAAGTCCAGGTTAAATTGTGAATAGAATAATATACCTTATCTCATATTTTGAAATTACTAACTTGCTAAATATAAGCAAAATTTTTCTATGTGCAAAATGTAACAGTATTTTCAATATGCTTGTTTTATCTTCATGTTTTAATATATATGGAGTTTTAACAAAGTAGAAGTTACTGATACCACTCTTGAACTCTGAGATATCCTGCTCTTTCCTCCCTCTTATTGCTCAAAAATAAACTATATAATTATCATTGTTAAAAATTAAGACAATATCCACCTATACTTAGAACTAACCAACTAACACAGTTGTAGAATCTGAAAAATCAGCATAAAGCTAAACATCCCCTTTGACATTATGGCAGGAAGATGGTCGGAAATAAAAAAAAAATGAATCTGTTCTGGTCCTGGCTCTGCCAGCTGCACAGGTGCTTGTCTAGTGACAGTCATTGGCTTCTCTGAGCCCTGATTTTCTCACCTATAAGACAAATCCACCACAGAGTATTAAATGGACTAAGTGAAGCTCTGTGAAACACAGGACTCGGCACGCAGATGCTAGTTTCCCTTCCTAGAATCCTGTTTCTGGAATTTAGTTTTCTGTAAGATGAAGTCTTTTAAATTTTAACACTGTTCTATTTTCACTGATAAGAAATTTTATCTATTTTAATAGAAATACCCAAAGGAAATCTAAGTAAAGCTTGCATTGGCTGCACTGATTTGCTTTGCTTTTGTCTCTGTCTTATCCAAGGCTCTCCACCCACTCTTCCCTAAAAGCAGGGGGTTTCCAGAGGAGGTCCTGACCTCTGAAACTATAGCCATGCTCCACAGAACAAATGTAGAAATGACCCTCTCACAGGGAAGCAATTCACAGCGAGCAGAACAGGTTCCTCTCAACTCCTCTTCCCACCCGACCTTCCCCAACAAATCTGGAGGCATCCTCAGACTGACCCCAACATTCCCTTCTGTCACAGGCTTTTGTCCCCAGCCTTTTGCGAAGTGAACATTTTCCCCTGTTGGAAATCCCTAGTTGACGGCCATCGATGGATCCCATGCTCACGCTGAGGGCAGAAGGGAGCAGCACCCACCTCAGTCTCGCCGACACATTCTCCCTGCTTCTCTTCTGCCTGAAAGACTGCCCCTCGCCCCCACTCCTCCTCCACGTGTTAGCTGTCTCCAGCAGTGCAGATCCAGAAAACTATAATTCAAAATACAAATAAGAGGCATGCTTGTAATTTTTTCAGCTTTATCAAGGTATAATTGACAAATAAAGTGGTAAAATATTTAAAGTACACATCACCATAATTTGAGAAAGGTATTCATTGTACCCCAGCTATTTAATAAAGACATTCATTCCCAAATGTGTCTTTTGGCTGTGAGAGAGCATTTCAGTTCTATTCTCTTAGCAATTTTCCACTACATAGACAGGGTTATCAACTATCATCATGATAATTTACATTAGACCCTCAGGCAGTTTTCACTCGCTAACTGAAAGCTTGTGCCCTTTTATCAACCTCTCCCTCTGCTCTCCACACCCCCTCACCCCTGTCACTTCTCCATTCCTGTTTCTATGAATTTGTCTTTTTTACACCCCATATATACATGATGCCACGCCTTCTTTATCTTTCTCTGTCTGGCAATACACATGTTTAAACATACACACTGCCATTGCTTTATTTGAATAGATAATGAATGTGATGCAATAAGCTTTCCTACAACAATAAACAAGTAACCTTTTAAGAGCAGGTGAGAGAGAATGGTTTATGTTTGTAAGTTCATCACAAAAGAGGCCAACATAAAATATAAACTATACGTATATTTTAAGACTATAAGGTGTTAATTAAAAGCATTATTGCATAAATGGTTAGAATAAATGAGACATTTTAAGTGTGGGAGAGACATGAGTTAAGGAGAGACAACTGAGATTGCAACAGAGGGACATATATAATATACTGACATAAAAGATTCTCACTGAATAAAGCCAAACCTTTCCACTTTTGTGTTTATAAAAGAGGGTAGAAGCCAGAAATGGACATATGGTGTCCCCAAGGAGGAAAGGAGACAGATGCAAAATAAGTTATGTTCTTGCCACAACAGGTGATCAAGAAATTTATAATTTTGGAATTAATAATGAAGACAACTCCAAGGCCAGAGAGTAAACTGTCACAGTATTTTGAAGGCAATGGCAAAAGAAAAAAGAACGTCAACCTTATGAGAAAAAGTCAAAGTTTAACACCTGGAAAAAGCATCATTCCCTTAACCCTGAAGGCTCAGCTGACTTTGTAGAAAGAGCCCCTTTGGGGTGCAGAGTCTCATACCCCTTCCCCTATTTTCCTAGTCAGGAGACCAGAGAAGACTCTTAAAGGACTTGAAGACCAGCCAAACTGTCATTTGACCACAGTGAGAAGGAACAAGGGGGGAGGGTTGGGTTGGGAAATGGCAGGGGAAGTCTATCCAGGATTTAGGAAAGATTGAGAAGACAAGCAAAAGAGAAGGGGCTGTCGAGAGGGGAAGAGAGAGAAGCCAGCTTTTGGGGAAGAAGGAGATTAATCTGGAAAGTGGAGCACTATGTTCTGGGGCATGCCTGGAGTGCAAACCATGGAACGCAGCAAGAAAAATAAACACCCCCATGTTGTCACTTATTTACATTAGAACAATATATCAATTGATAAACCAAAAGATATGCTAAAACCTAGATGGGGGATATTTGTCCTCTTAAAAGTACCCACACCGCCTGAGAGTTCCCTGAACACTAAGTACCTGACTCATCCAGTCTTCAAACTAGTGCCAGGAGTGAGGAATCTTGCTAAGTCCTATCTTCCAGGTGCAACAAAAGTTTAGTTCCTGCAAGAGAAGGCTACAAATAATTACAAGGGAAGCATTCCCTAACTATCCATCTCTGGCCATAGCAGGTAACTGGAGATTCACTTAAAGTCCCAGAATTTGGAGAGACCCGGGACCCAGACCACCAGCGCCTGTTGTTTCTCATGGGCCACATAGAGCCCAGCTACTGTGAGGAATCGAGAGGTTCTGCTACTTCCACACTGCTGGGTAAAACAAACCAGTTTTAAATAGAGGAAGGGAATGGTGATGAGAAACTTACCATCATTCCTACCTGAATTTCAGGCCACACTGAGATAACAATGATGAAGAAGCACTTGATGCATTCTAGAGAAGTGGTCTCCACCCTGGTAATCATTAGACTTACCTGAGGAACTTTGAAAACCCAGATTCTTCCAGAATCTCATATAGGTTGAGTCTGCAAAACCTGGGCAGGCAAGGCATCTTTTGAGGAGCACCGTGGATGATTCTGATGCTCAGCCACATTTGTGAACCAAATTTCAGTCTGTAGACAAGCTGAAAATAACGTTAATTTCACTAAAATTCAACAACAACCACAAAAAGGTATTTGCTTCAAGTGATCATGACCAACCTCATGAAAGCAGAAGGTAATAACTCACATCGCCCGTCTGCTTAGTTTGTTGGAGGCACTGGGCTAAGCAATTTATGTAGGTGACTTCATTTAATCGTGATGATAATTTACGAGGTATGACAATCATTATCCTTCTTTTCCTAGTGATGAAATCAGGGCTTTGAGAAATTAAGTAATTTGGCCAAGGTTAACCATTAATTACATCAAAAATATTCAAGGGGACTAGAAGTAAAACTGAAAGGTACTTGTAAAGTATTTATGAAATTGAGCCTGACTCTCCCACTGATCTCTGAGTTTTTGTGGCACATTCCTGAGTTATTGAATTGAACCTAAGTTTGGACTTCTCCTTTATAAATTAAGGGCAGCCTGACCTCATTCTCTGGAATGGGTTTGCCTACTTCAGACGATTCAGAAGTGGGGAAGGACATATTTTACGGTGTTTAAAAGGTATTTATGCAAAAGCTTGGTCTGAATTCAAGTAAATTTCATTGGAGAACAACCTCAGTTTAAATTAAATCAAAACATTGATCTTGTTTGGAAGGTTTGTTAAATAATCACACTTTGGAAATGTTTTTATGACTTTATAAAAGGTAGCCGAACCAATCCCAGATTGATCAAGTACATGTTTATCTGTTAGATTCAAGTGAGTTCTAAGGCTTGAGAATAAATTATTTTCTAGTGGAGAATGGTCCTTGAGAGTGTTATTTTGGCAATGGGAAGATCATCTAATGTAACCCCAAATCCGTAAAACTGCAAATAAATCATGCTTTAATACTACCATTTGAATAGGGCTAAGTAGGGGCTGTTTACTGAGGACCAGATTCCCAAGTACTGACAAATGGAGCAGAGACACCTCAGCACCTGTGGGGAGTTCTGGAAAAATTCTCAAGCCCTCTAGTTCATCAGGTCCTTAGACACAATAGCTAAGGTAGGGTTTTGGAAACTTGATTATAATCACTGAATACTTGGAATTGCATGCTTCACAGAGCAGATAGACGCCACAACATATCAGAAGTTTGCTTGGAATAAACAAATCCTTTGGAAGGTAAGACTTGTCTCATAAAAAATAACGCCATAATCAACACTGCTTGGGTTAAGCTAAGGTAGAAAAGAAAGCTTTTTGGAGACCCTATCAATTTGCAAATATTAACTAATCCTATGGAATCTTAGGATTTTGTGTAAGAACCCTAACTAAGGGTGAGTCCCAGGCTGAATCCCAACCATGGTAGTTATTCCTATCTAAATAAGTACTTTTTTTTTTTTTTTCATTTCCAAGCGACCATCAGAAACAACAGGTCCATTTATGTTACAGGTGGCATCACGGCTGGCATTGTGGTAGAGAAACATGAGCATTGAAATTAAGCAAATTAATCTTTTTTTTTTTTTATTCTAAACCTTTCCCCCTTAAAGTGTGTAAGTTTATGGGGCCTCCCTGGTGGCACAACGGGTTTAGTTTCAGCCTATGAAGCTATCCAGAGCCACTGCATTATGAGTTGAGTTCGATTCCCAGTCAGGGAGCTTCCCACATGGCACAGCAGACCTCTCCTGTCTGGCCCGTTGCTCCCCTCAGCAGTGTACTTCAGTCGATCTGCCTGTTCTGCTTCCCACTGTCTCTGGTGAATCCTCTCACCACCCTGCACCCCAATTCTTGAATGTATAAATAAATAAATCTTTAAAAAAATAAAGTGTGTATGTTTATGACAACTTATTTCTTGTCCCATCAGCTGTCATGATTTAGAAGAAAGATAAGAGTAAACAGTAAGAGAAAGTTCTGGGAATGCCATACCTGTGGTGTGGCTGCACATTCCTGGCCACTATAGATGCCCCATTAGCATCATTTACTTTCCTGGTTTTCTTGAAATGTTTCATCTTCCAGTTTAACAATGCCACCGGCTGCCACCAGGCTACATACCATATCCAAGGTATCCAAAAAGAAATAAAAAAGAACAGCATGTATTTTGGAGGCCTCAGGGTTATGGAAAATAATAATAGAATTAAATGAGGTGACAAATTTGAACTGGGCTTGAGCAAAAATATTCTCTTGCAAAAACTTCCCTTCCACTTTTCTCCCCCTCTCAAATTACTCAGAAAATTTTCTTTTAATTATAGCACTTGAAATTTTTCTCTAACATACAATACCTAGTCATTTAAATTACTTCTGGTATATACATGTAAATATATACATGTTCAAATGTTTAAAATAAGTTTAATACATTTTGCTTGTCGCAACATTTCACATATGTTATTTAACTTTGCTTTCATAATTCATCTCATTCTGAAAAAAATGAAAAAGCATTACCTTTGGAAGTAGGCGAAACAGGAAAAACTTCCACTCCAGGAAAATAATATTAGATTTGACATAAATTAGAAGCTTGCCAGTAACTCAACCACACCTGTCAAATAAGATGTTAAGACATGAAATAGAATATTAACAAAAGTTGATTTTGTTAGTGATTAAGCATAAGATTTAACACTTGTGTAACCAAAAGGAAGGGCAGTCTGAAAGCAAATATATTTGGTTAGTGAAGCAAATATTTACCCTATAAAGAGATTTACCACCCAAATTTTCACTCTATTTTTTTCTCCGATTAAGCCTTTGGAAATAAAGAGAAAAATGTATCTCATTACTCTTCACTACTCTTAGTTAGCGGCTCTCTTCAAAAGTTGTTGAGCACAAGGCAAATGAAAATACAAACAAGAAAGCAATCCTGCCACGACATGATAAGGGCGTCCAAAATTGTGTCAGTGATCCTGAGGTTAACTGGAGGGGCTGGGGGGGGGGGGCACATCCAGAGGGGAGTGAGGACATCAACTTTCCAAGCCTACTTTTTACAGCTCCTCAACTTGGGCTTAGTGCCTCCTGGACATACAAACCAGCACTACCCACTTTTTGATGTGCATATAAACCACCTGGGCCTTTGCCCATTTGCAGGTTCTCATTCTTTGTGTCTGGGTGGGCCAGCAAATTTTGTGTATCTATCCAGCCTCTCCCACCCCCAGGTGACGTTTGTGTTTCAGGTTTCTGGCCCACACTTTGAGTACAGAGGGTGCAAACAGTACTATTACATATGGATGTTTTTATAGCTTCTTAAAGAATTTGTCCCCCAAATCCAAAATAGCATAGAAAATTTTCTCCAATACAGGCAGGCATGTGTTTGTAAATAAGTCTTAATACTAACACTGGGGGAAAATGTGCTATTCATTATTTTTCTCTTTGTATCTATCAATGTGTGACATTAAAATATATGAGGAAAGTTGGTCAAGTGAATTAAATTCATTTTACCAGAATTTTTAAATTTTGAGTGTTTTTATTTCAAGCCAGATGTAATATGCCTGGCACAATTTTTCTCAACAGATTTCTCTCACTGTGCTGGGATCACAAGTGAGATATGCTATAAATATTAGGTAAGGGCTAAAGTAAGTGTTGACTTTTAAAAATCATTGGGATTTACTGATGCGGAGCCTACATTCCACTGGAAGAATGTATGTAAATAGATACAATGCTTTTGAAAATTGATCTGGTAATCTATAAGTCATAGTTTGTTGTGTTTTTTTTTTTTTTCATTGAAGTATCATTGGCTTACAACAATGTATATTATTTAGACCTATTGGAGCAAAACCCTCAGGTGTATGCTGACATGCCACACGCACTACCAAGTCACCCACATCATTCACCATGATCCACTGGGTCTTCTCCCCACTTTGATCTACCTCCTCTAGTAGGTAGCCTCAATTTTACAATTAAGTTTCCAGGGTTTGTTATTGTTGGTTTCATCTGACCCTTTGTTTTATTTCTTTATAGTCCACATATAAGTAAAACTATCTGTATGTCTTTCCCCTTCTGATTGATCTTGCACTATCACCCATTCCAGTTCCATTAATGTCACAAATGGCAAAAGTTTTTTTTTAATAGTCGATTAGTACTCCATTGTATATATACACCACATTTTCCTAATCCACTTGTTTCCATAACTTGACTATTGTAAATAGTGCTGTAATAAACATAGATATGCATATACCCCTTCAAATTTGTGTTTTGCATTATTTGTGTAAATACCTAGCAGTGGAATTGCTGAAATGTATATACATCTATTTTTTATATTTTAAGAAATCACCATACTGTTTTCCATAGAGGCTGAAACAGTTCATATTCCCAACAGTGTACAAGAGTTCTTTTTTTCTCCATATCCTCACCAATACTTGTTTTTCTGAGATGGACAATAAGGGCCATTCTCACAACTATAAGGTAGTATTTCATTGTGGGTTTTGATATACATTCCCCCTGACAATAGATAATGATGACCATTTTTTCATGTGCCTTTATGTCTTCTTTAGAGAAGTGACTATTTAGTTCTTCTCTCCATTTATTTTTTTAAGTGGGCTGTTTGTTTTCTTATTGTTGAGTTGCATGAGTTCTTTGTAGATTCTGGATATCAGCCCATTATCAGATGTATCAGGTGTAAATATTTTCTCCCATTCAGTTGGATGTCTGTTTTAGTGACAATTTCTTTCACTGTGCTCAAATTATTTAGTTTGAGGTAGTCCCATTTGTTTATATTCTCCTTTTCTCTTGTTTTTGGAGATGAATACAAAAAGACATCACTGATGCCTGCAGATGACAGGATAAAATACATAGGAAATGTTAGAGATTCCACTAAAAAAAAAGAACAAAAAACAAACAAAAAATCCTAATTGAAGGAATAAATCAAACTGTAAAGTTCCAGTTTACAAAATTAATTTACAAAAGTCAGTGGTGTTCTTGTATGCAAGCAAATTATCTAGGAGAATAACAAATCAAGAAAACAATGCCATAAATCAAGTAAAAAAGAAATACCTAAGAACAAACTTTACATTAGAGGGAAGGACCTATGTAATGAAAACTAGAAGACATTTTTAAAAGAAATAAAAGACATGATGAAAATGGTGAGATTGTCTGCTCATGGATCAGAAGGATTAAAGCATTAAAGCATGGTCATTTTACATAAAGCAATAAACATAAAAATTCTCACCCTTTAACCAATGATATAGAGAAAAGCTTTCTATACAAAGATGTACATCACCACAGTGTTATACATATTTATAGCAGAAATTTTAAAACATGCTAAATTTCTAAAGATTATATAATGGCTAAGTAAACCACATAGCCACTTAAGTAGATCTCACTTGGTTTCTGAAAACTGTTCTTGATGCAGTTCTTTTATCATGTAGATACCATAGTATCAAATTAAGTAAACCATGTACCACCATACAGGCAGGCTTTGCCATTCTGAAGAAAGAACATCACACAGACATGTATACACATACATGTTATATGTGATATGTGGTGCAGCTATCTAGGGCAACCACAGGGGTTGTTGATGACTTAGTAGTTCATGTGAATGGCACTTCCAGGGGTGGGACAGCATATAACTTGCACATTTGAGCATGGTAAGCCTGTTTATAAGCTATAGAAAGAATTAGTACACCAGATGTTGACAATCTTTAATCTTTGGAAGGTGATATTATTGATCTTTCAGTTATTTTCCAAATATTACAAGTTTTCTATAATGAGTAAATTTTCTTTCATAAATAAAAATAATTATATTAAAATTAATTGAAATTAAAGAAATAAACTAACTTGATAGTTGGTTCTCCTCATTTTTTTTTTTGCTGGATTTCTATCTCAGATGATATCACAATACATTCCAAAAATTTTATTATAGCTATTTGTTGATGTTTATGTAACTGCTTTGGAGAGGGTCTCCCACCTTTATTTTTCTTTTAACCTAAAGACACATCTCATAAGATTGCATTTCTCTCTGAATCAAGGTTAAAAAATATCCACACCCAACTCTAAGGATCTTCCAGGTATACAACTAAGTGTATTTACATGGCTGATCTCAGTTAATCTGCTCGGCTTGTACTTTAAGTAGTATTAACATTATCATCATTGGCCAAGAAGAAGAAAAAAAGATACCTGTTTCATTATCCTTTCTTGACTTTTTCATTTTACTTCCTTCTGGATAATGGTGGGTAGGAGGTCATGTTAAAAGGATGAGAGTGGATGAGATGGGTTGAAAATTCACTGTTAAAAGAAATTAAGTTTCACTGTGTGAGAACAAATGGAGTGATATCTAGTCAGAATAAATCAATGGTATCATATCCCTTTTTTTTAAGATTTATTTATTTATGCATACAAGCTGGGGTATAGGCCAGAGGTGTGGGGTGGTAAGAGGGTTCACCAGAGACAGAGTGGGGAGCAGAACAGGCAGATCTACTGAAATACACGGCTGAGGGAAGCAGCAGGTGAGGCAGGAGAGGTCTGCTGGTCATGTGGGAATCTCCCCCGCTGGGCATCGAAGTAATGCCACACCTGTGGACAGCTCCACAGCACTGTGCTTAACCGGTGCACCACCAGGGAGGCCCTCATCTCCCTTTTTATTTTAACTATTTAAGTAACAGTTTAAAAGGAATTACAATTGGAGAAAACTTACATTGATAATTTGAGAGAGATGGACATGAAAACAGAAGACATGGTTCAAATCCCAGTTCACTTCTTACTATTTGTGAGATCTTAGAAAAGTCCCTAATCTTTTTGACCCTCAGTGCTTCTACAAGGTTACTTAGAAGCTCAGAGAAGGAAACAGACATTTCTCTGAGGTGCCTGTGAATTATAGGTTTAGGGGGAGGTGGTGATGAGCTCATTCTCTCTAGGCATCTTGGACCTGTAACCATATTCTATTTATCCTACCTTTAGCCAAATATTTAGGACTCAGTGGTAATTAGAGGTCTAGTAGTATGTATGGTATGTATGTGTGTGTGGATAATGAACATGGGGAGTGGGTGAGTTCCCTAAGAGAAGGTGTGTCAGCAGAACTGAGGCCAATAATTGTGTGTTCCTAGAACTCTCCCTCTGATAAGCTTTGTGAAGAAACTGTGAGCTGAGAATAAATGTGTGATATTTTCATGGCTCTCAGGGAACCAGTCCAAGGAAAAATCAAGATGGAGGACTGAATGAAAGTGAAAAAGGGAGGAAAACCCTAGAATCTGGAGACCTGAAGCCCATCATCTAATCTGCCCATGATACCCCTGTGGGAATATGAGCTAATCACTCTGCTGATCTAGACCCAATTTTCCCACCTTCAGGTAGGTTAAGTCATCTATAAATTAAATCTTAGTTTTACTTGTCTTTATGAAACTTGTTGGCCAATAATGTTATAAGAGGATCAATAAAGAAATCCAGGGCATTGTTAGGAGATCTCATGTGCTGGTTCTGAGGGCTTCTAATACCACTAATGTATTTATCACTAGTTTGTTGTATGGGAACCGTTAATACAGTTTTCTCATGTAGAAAATTTTGAGTATAATTTGACCTCTAGAGATCAGTGTGTCCACTAACTCTAAGCTAACATTAGTCTGTACACTTTGGCAAAAGGAAACCATGGCTTATGGAATGAGCTGATCCTATAGAATGGGTGAGGCTGGTGTTACAGGTCCTTAAATAAAGACAGCCATTAAGGGAGAATGGAAAGAGAAGGGTTTTACTTTGAGCAGAGGAGGAGTCAGAGTCAAGGAAGGAGTTTTATATAGTACACTACCCCTGTTCATATAAAAATAAAGGAATCAAAGGAGGAGTTTTCAGAAAGGAAGACTATAAACTTCCGGAGGGCAGGAGTGTTTTTTGTTTACCATGGCCTCCCGGAGGAGGTCATATCAGAGAGTGTGATATAGGTAAGTATTGTTTTGTGAATGAAGATGATTGCACCTTGGACAATGAATGGAAACATGGCTCTTAAAATGCTATAAAATTTTGTCTTGAAATCATTGTAGATATAAGAACAGAAAGCAGGGATTGGAAGTAGTAGGAAGGGTATTCATAACACCTTAAATTATCAAAATAATCCAAATAATTTCCTTATAAGAAGGAAGACCACAGAATGGGAAGTAACAGAAAAAAACCCCTAATTTTTCATGATTATTTTGACACATATTTTTAATATCTGAAATAGGTAAAAACCTTTGGCAGAACAGAGGAAAATCAAAGTTCCAAAATAAAATTATGCAGAATGCTGCCTCCATCAGGGCAGTTATCAATAGATCTGAATCTTGCTAGTCTCTTTTCAAAAACCTGTCATTCTCTGTAAGAGTATGAGCACTGATGTTGGAAGGATTTCAGAAAGTGAAGATCAACAGCAGAAATATTTCTAGTAGACTTGTTTGAGTCATGGGAACTTTAGAGCAAGTCTACTTCTCTCCATCTCAAAGATCAAGTCATGAAACCCTCAGTCTCTTGAACGATCTCGCCTGTATTGTTCAGATTAGTTGGCCTGCACAGGAATCTCTTATAATTTAAGATGTTTACTTTCAACTGGCTTTTATATTTAAAGTATTTTTTTTAAGATTTATTTATTTATACATACAAGCTGGGGTACAGGCCAGAGGCGTGGGGCGGCGAGAGGGTTCACCGAGACAGAGTGGGGAGCAGAACAGGCAGATCGATGGAAATACACTGCTGAGGGGCACAGAGGGCAAGGCAGGAGAGGTCTGCCGTGCCATGTGGGAATCTCCCTGGCTGGGCGTCGAACTGGCGTCTCCGCTGCCAACAGCTCCACAGCACAGCGATTAACCGCTGCGCCACCAGGGAGGCCCTTTATATTTAAAGTATTGCAGTAAAAATTTTCTATTCCTTTTGCTCAAAAAGTTAAACAAAATGGTCTTTAAAAAAGTTCTTTAAGCATTTTTCTTTAAAAATGTCTTTTGATAATTATTTTATCATATCGACTAAAATTATTCAAATAAATCTTAAAATTTTACTTGTAAATCTGAATACAAACTGAAATTCAAATTAAAAACAACACATCTCTGCTTTTTATTAGCACATAGAAGATATGTGAAATTCAAAATTCAATTTTACTTTCTTTTTATGAGCTACATTCTTTAAAAAAAAAATAAAACAGAAAATTTACTCAAGTCCATAGCTCTGCCCTTCTGATTTCTAAATTTAGCTTCCAGTTTTAGAAGAATTTGCATACTCTTGAATAAATGCCACTGAAGGGGGAAAGTGGTTTAGTAAAACTACTTATATGCAGATCCCCTCCTAAAGTGCCCTGTGAATAGCTTTTATTAAGCAAGATTAAAATTGCTCATTATCCCAAAATAACTTCGGTGCATGTGATGTTATAAAAAAAGCATACACCGTAATCAGTTTGACATTTTTGGAATTTCGAAAGGTAATTAGGCTCTCCTTCTTGGAAAAAAAAAAAAAAAAAACTGCTATTGTGAGCATTTCCAGTGAAGTATAATCTTCGTTTTCATATATATTTTAGCTTGCATTAACTTATCTCTAAACTCACTGATGGTAGTACATGATCAAATACAGGGGAATTCGCCTTTAAAGGGCAGATTGGTGACACAAATTAGAAGAATATTTGCAGAGAGACACTCAGGAAATTCATCAGAGTTGCCATTCACTGGTCTTTCCTAGCATGTTGTGATTAAATACTAGACTCTGGAGACCAGCACTCATGGAATGAAATCTATTCCACATACAAGATAGAGTCTCAGGAAAGTTACTTGTTTCTCTCTTCTCACTTTTCACCTCTGAAAAAGGGGAATAACTAAAAGAACCATATGAACCAATTTGCCCTTGAGAATATCTATTTATGCTTGTTGTCAGGTCTAATTATTAATAGTGAGTTCTTTCAACTCTCTAAAGCGTCCCTGTTTGCATGATAAATTACTAACTCACTGTAATGCAAAGGTAGCATTGTTAGGAGGATTTGCTCAGCACAACTCCTGGCACATCATTAGCATTTGAACACATCTATGAAATTGGGGCTGCTGCTTCCTGCCTCCTGAACTATGGCGAGGACCAAATGATATTCCACACAAAGGACTAGGCACAGGGCCCAGTCCTACAAGTACTCTATAAAAATTAATTACCATTACCATCATATTTTTTCCCACCCTGAAATACCTGTGTGTATGGAATTCACACATAGTCAGAAAATCAGAATTAGGCAAAAAGACTTAAAGTTGCAATTAAAGATGATCTTTTAGACAAGTGTGCAAAAATGCCTAAGTCCAGTTGGTCCACAACAGGTAGGCCTCTTTAGCTGGAGAGAATTTGTATCCATGGTCCTAAGCAATGTCTTGTCTCCAAAAATGTAAAGAAACTGTGATCTGTTCAATATCTCCTTACAAACCTGGTGAGGATTTGGGGCCTGACTCACAGGCTCAGGGGACAGCAGAAAAGAAAACCCAATTATTCAGATCTTAGCCTAGGTTTTCTTCTCACCGGTCATCATTACGTGAGATGAATTTTTATATCTTTAAACAAAATACTTTTTTAAAATTTTTTTTTTAAAGATTTATTTATTTTTCATACAAGCTGGGGTGCAGGCCAGAGGCATGGGGCGGTGAGAGGGCTCACCAGAGACAGAGCAGGGAGCAGAACAGGCAGAGACACTGAAACACACTGCTGAGAGTGAGGCAGGAGAGGTCTGCTGCACCTTGTGGGAATCTCCCTGGCTGGCCATCGAACTCAGGCAACAGCCACCAACAGCTCCACAGCGCTGCGCTTAACCCGTTGTGCCACCAGGGAGGCCCCAAAATACTTCTTTAAAATTGCAGTTGAGAATCACCACACTCAGTTTCCCTGTTTTCAGTCCAGATGTAAGGAACTTGGAAGTCACTACTCCATCTTAACAACAGATTTAAAAAAGTGAGCAAACTGAACAATCAGTAATTCATTTCAATCCATCAAGGAAGGCAAGTCAGAGGGCAAACCACAGCCTCCAAAGTTAGAGACAGTGGATTCCCGTGGGCACCATCCTCCAGGCTAACTAGTACTGGGGCAGAAGAACCTGAACTGTAGTTGAAGGGAACCAGGAAAACAGGACAAACACAGCCCCCATTCCAAGAAAGAGCATGACTGTTACTAATGAATACCAAGGAGGGGCGCGACCAATTACTGATAAGACTCCTGTCCGGAAATCACTGTCCGGAAATCACTAACCCTGCCTGTAAGTGACACCCCCCACCCCCACCCCAGGTCATCCTTCCCTGAAACCCACCAAAAGATATGCGGAAGCTACTCTGTATAAAAACTCCCTGCTGACTTTGTTCAGGGCCCAGGTCTTTAGAAGTGACCCTCTCCTGGGTCCGCGGGTTTCTCCTGGGCCCACCGGCATAATAAATCTCCTGTGTTCCCATGTTCCCGAGTGCCGCTTGGTCTTCCCGCGTGAACTTCTGCAACAGAAGAATTGCTGGTAGCTCTTGGTGGACATATGTGAGAATTAGGTACAGCAAAAAACCTCCTAGAAGATAACATCTAGATGAGACCATCTAGATAACATTGGATATGTTAGCTCCAGCACCAAAGGCAACATACATGAGAGAAATAATCCGTAAACTTATCTATATTAAAATTAAAATCTCAGATTTTGCTCCATACATTGTCAAGAAAATGAGAAGACAAGCTACAGGCTAAAAGAAAATCTTTGCAAAACATGCATATGATGAAGGATGGTTATGCAAAATGTCTAAAGGATCCTGAACCTTCACAATAAGAAAATGAAAGTTTTTATTTTACCTTTTTCCCAATGCTTTTTCTTTATAAAGATCCAAATTTCTGACTTAAAGTTGTGTTTTTTTTTTCTCTCTGAAGAAATTTTAAAATTTCTTGTAAAACAGGTCTACTAGCAACACAGTCCCTCAGTTGTTACTTGAGAGAGATTTTATTTCTCCTGCATTTTTGAATAATAATTTATTGGGGGACAGAAATCTAGGTTGGGGGTTTTCTTCGGTAGTTGTCTTGCAGTTGTTGGAAATTCTGCTCCATTTCTTTATTCATTCCTTTTCTCTTTATGCCTTTCCATTTCCCATCCCAGTTGTAGCTGAATAACTAGAAAGTGAGGAAGGGACTAGCAATTATGAGTCGGGACTTCTCAACAAGATCTGTGGGTTGAGGCTCCAGGAAATCAATAGGAAGGGAACTTGGACCTTTAATTGAAGGGAAAGATCTTGACAGATAGTAAAAACATGCAATTCAGAACACAAATATTGATGAGCAATATCCAGTCTCTCTTGTCCCTCTTCATTCTAAAGCTGTCGTGCATTTCCATAAGTAACTGTTGCCAAAGCATATGTGGACTTGTAATGCTCATATTAATAGCCTTCACCAATAGATCTTCTTATCAAATAAATATCAAGTAAAAATTTACTAATGAGAAATCATTCCGATTTCACCGTTTTAATTAATTCTTAATGTAGAATAGACTAGAATAATTTAAATTGTTAGGACTATAATAAAAAATTTCTCTTCTAGAGATAAGGAAAGCAAACCCCTAAGGTTTATTTGTGTGTGCAAGACCTTGAAACTGGCTAATTACATCTGGAACTAAAACAGAATTTCCTGACCCTCAATCCAAACTCCTATTCCTGCACCAAAAAATATTTTAACTTTGTACCACACAGTGCCTTTTGACACAGCCCCAAATGCCAGCACATTGTATTATCATTCAGAAAATTAGATGCTAATGTTCTTAAGAATCTCATTCAACTGGCAATACATTTTTTAAAAAAGGAACAGCTGATGTGACTTATTGTAATTAGCTAATGAGTATGAGCCTGTAATAATTCTGTCAGGCCCTGAGGCTGAACTGTTTGTATTTTCAAGCCTTATCACAAAATTTATTCTGCTGGAATTGTATGTTTTATGATAGGAATGAGCTTTTGTTTTTATGTAGAGAAGGTAGGCTGAATTTTCTCTCCCAGCAACCCAGGAATAGATGTGTGGGGTGGGGCAGGCAGGAGGGATAAAAAGTGCAGACTGCTGAGCTCAGACCCAGGCTATGGGCAGAGATGTTGAAGACTCCAAAGGCTTTTATTTACTCTTCTGTGGCAGATCATCTGTTACATTTTCATATGATTTTCAGTTGTACATATATTCTGTGTTGCCTTTCCCCCTGCTTTTTGGAAATTAATTTCATTAAATTCTGGACTGACATCTTCAGCACTTGTAACACGTTTTGGAAGGAAAGCTGTGCCCCATGTATTTTCTGCTGCCCAAGTTATAAAATGGGAAAGCTAGTGATGTTTGACTTATTACTAATTTCCAAACTTACCTTTGATGTTATGATTACTTCCCAAATGCTTAGGAGGCATGTATGCATCAGGTGCTGCATGACAATTAAACAATAAAAACTGCAACAAGGTAAAATTCAATTCAACATAATTTCCTTCCAAATCTGTTTCATAGCTGTGTTTGATATTTTAGTAAGTAGCATTAACAATTGTCTATTTTCCAATCCAAAACCTCCCACTTTATCCTTCACTCGCATTCATCCAATCATTGACCAAGTCCCTTCAGTTGTATGACTTAAATACACCTCTGTTCCATCCATGGCTCTCCTTCCTGCACTGCCTCGACCACCCTATAGGCCAAGATCATCTCTCCCTTGTGCTGAAGACGACGAGGCCTTCTTTTAGCCACTAACTGTGGCAATGTTGAGCCTTGCTTGAGCCCTCTGCTCCTGGAAAACAGAAATAATTAAGAAATCAGCCCACTTTTATTTTTAAATAATTCCATACCCTTTGTCTTCCAAGAAAATACAAAGGGCCACCCTGCCCTGGTTTCCATCTTTCCTCAGGAGTTCCAAAGTCGATGACTACCCGTTCGCTTGTTTCTATAAAATCCACATCCTCTTCCTTCTCCTTAGAACTTCTTCATTAACCAATGTTCTCTCTAGTACAATAGCCCAAATAAAATTCACCCCATAAATGTCCATGAACTTTTTCTTTCACAGTGACTTGAGTAGGAAAGCATATAATCTCACTGAGAGAAAAGTAACCATGAAAACTAATCTCACCCTAGATGCTCTCCTATGCAATCATGTATCAGCACAAAAGAGTACAAAACAGCATTCCACCCACTTGTGGGGTTGCGGGAACCACAGGCCTCTGTTCCCAACGCTCCTGAGATTGCCGTCATGAAAGAGGCATCATGACAGAACAAACAGTGTCAAGCCCAGCAGAGCCTCTGCCCCAGCTCCCGAGCAGCAGGGTCTTTTCCAGTAAGACAGACACCCTCAGAGAATCTGGGAAACACACATCCAAATCAGACCTGGGATCTTTCCCTGCAGTTTCAAAACTGGGTTTCCTGTGTTCCTACAACTTCAAGAAGCCAGACATTCCTATCAAAGCCATCTATTGTTTTTTGTTTGTTTTACATTTCAAAAGGGCAGGTTTATTAGGAAAAGGAGAAAAAAAGAGGTGTTTACAGAGTCACAGGTGGGCTGGAGCACTACAAATCCATCTATTTTTGAACACTGCTCATTTGAGAAAATAAAATTGTTTTATAAGAATTATCTATAATAATAATAATAATGAATTGATTCTTAAATATATAAATAATAAAATAATAAATTATCGCTAACATTCCATATGCAGCTCACATAGTTATAATGGTAGTATTTCTTAGTACTTGATTAGTATCTTTTTTAAAATTTTTTATTATTATTATTTTTTTAATATATATTTTTATTGTTATTTATATCTTTTACATTTTGTATTTCCCTTGGGTAACCCACCACCAATTCACCTGTGATCCATCTCCGTGGTCCCTTGTGTTCTTTTCTACTCCATTTTGTGCCCTTATCCTCCCCCTCCTCCCACCCCCCCAAGTGTCTCTCTCCTATTTGGTTTCCCTATAGTCCTGTTATAAGTGAAACCATTCGATATTTTTCACTTTCTTTCTGGTTTGTTTCACTGAGTATGATCCCCTCTAATTCCATCCACGTCTCTGCAAATTGCATGTGTTTATCTTCTTTCCATGCTGAATAGTATTCCATTGTGTATATGTACCACATCTTCTTGATCCAGTCGTCTATTTTTGGACATCTGGGTTGCTTCCATACCTTTGCTATTGTGAACAGTGCCACAATGAACATACGGGTGCATGTATCCTTTGGGATTAGTGTTTTTGTGTCCTTTGGGTAGACTCCCAAAAGTGGTATTGCTGGGTCGTATGGAAGCTCCATGTTTAGCAGTTTGAGAAAATGCAGTGGAACAAGGACAGTCTATTCAATAAATGGTGCTGGGAAAACTGTACAGCCACATGCAAAAAAATGAAGCTAGACTACTGCCTCACACCCTGCACAAAAACCAACTTAAAATGGATAAAAGACCTAGACATAAGACCTGAAACTATAAAATTTATAGAAGAAAATAAAGGCAAAGCTCTACACGACATACATGTCAGCAAAATCTTTAAGGACACATCCCCCGAAGCAAAGGAAGTGAGAGACAAGATAAAAAGGTGGAATTACATCAAAATAAAAAGCTTCTGTACAGCAAAAGAGACATTAACCAAAACAAACAGACACCCTAACAACTGGGAAAAGATCTTTGCACACAATACATCTGATAAAGGACTGATAACAAATATTTACAAGGAACTCACACAACTCAACAAAAACAAAGCTAATAATCCAGTCAAAAAAAGGGCAGAAGAGCTAAAAAGGCACTTCTCCAAAGAAGAAAAGCAAATGGCCAACAGATACATGAAAAAATGCTCAACATCACTTATAATCAAGGAAATGCAAATCGAAACCACTATGAGATACCACCTCACACCTGTGAGGATGGCACACATTAAAAATACAGGCAACAACAAATGCTGGAAAGGATGTAGAGAAAAAGGAACTCTTCTACACTGCTGGTGGGAATGTGAATTGTTCCAACCACTATAGAAAGCTGTATGGCGATTCCTCAAACTGGTAAATATTGACTAGCATCTTTAATATGATAACTATCTCCATACTGTGAATATGCATTGCTAGTTAGGGTAATTCAGATATCAGGTAACCACACTCCTGAATTAATAGACACATATAGTTCATGGACAAGGTAAGTACATAACAATCTCGGTCTCTGCAGAACCATTCTGAGACGAAGACCTTACTTCCAAGAATGTATTTCTTCAAGTGAAGCACACTGTAACTAGAATAATTTTTCTATAAATCATACAGTGATACGTTTTCAGTGAATTCTGATTAATCTGAAGATAAATTCTAAAGTATATAATTGTCTATAAGGTCCTGCATCACTTAACCTCTGTTTATCTTTGCGAACTAACCTCTGACCACCTCCTTTTTCTGGGCCTGTCTCCATATTGCTAAGTTTCTGGTTTCCCAAACTCTAAGAGTCATCCCACTCACCCACTGTTGCTCTGCTGGTTCTGATGCTACTGACCCTCAAATCCAATCCATGTCCTGCCTTTTCTTACTCTGAGCTATAGAGTAGCAATTTTTCCTATTCCTTGCTCTTCACAGGCTGTGGTTCTAGGTGGGTTTCTGATTGTATGTGAGCATTGGGGGCACTCTTGGAAGATGAAAAGTGTAGTGGATTTCTCCCCTCTATCTCTCTCAAGAAAGGCAAACCTAACAAAAGATGCCTCTTTTCCTTAGTTTAAGCTCATGCAGGACAGGCCTTTTTTGGTACCTCCACTGCAGGTGAAATAGTGGCTTCCTGCTGTGCTATTAATCCCAGAATACCTCAACCTCCCCTGGGCAACTTCTCAACCTCTCCCACCTCTTAGAGAACTAATTTCCTACTTAAATTCTTCTGCTGACACACAAACAAAACCAAATATTTTCTATGTTCCTTATTGATTTTGAGCAAGCACCCAATGACATTGCTTGGCTCTTTGACCAACATAACAAACTCTTCCAAGAAGGAACTGGATCTACATAAGACAAAGAACTCCACCGATGGAGTTACTACCACCTATGAGTTACCCTCTTCGTGAGCCCAGACATGTTGGAATTCTTTCAGTTATTCAGACATACAACATCATCACTTTCTATCTGCTTCTTTCCATTTCCACTGCTACCACCTTGGCCAAAGTCACATTCTATTCTCTTTGGATTATCTCACTCACCCTCTAAAGTCTGCTCTCCCCATATTGTTTTTTAGTTCCCCCAACATCATTCAAAATATCAATTTAATCATAAATCACGCTCCTAACTAAATACTTCTGATTGATTTCACTCTGTCCTCAGAATAAAATTCCAATCTCATAACCAGTTCTAATGCTTGGGCTCTGATCTCACTTTCCACTGTCATCTTTGGTGCTCTGACAGTTCTGTGCTTGGAAAACCCTTCCCCTGCAGATGTATTCATGGTTGGCTCCTTCTCACTGAAGCCTCAGATCAGTGTCACCTCCTCCAAGAATTTTTCTCTGACCACCCTAATGAGAGCAGCTTGTCTTGATGGCACTTATCATCATCAGATGTTATTTTTTCATTGAAGAACATGTGTTAACTATCATTATTACATATTTCTACATCTCCAGCAGGGGAATAGTGTCTGGCTCATTGTAATAACCCCATACACATTTGTTGAACAACAGAATAAATGTAATTCCAGGCACCCAATGCAGTAGGTGTTCCATTTTTCTATTTTAGAGGAGGTAAGCAGATGACCCATGTCACAGACATAGTGAGGGTCAGGAAATCTAGTGGCAGAACCAAGTGGATAACCGGTATGTTACATTGCCTCTCATTACATATTTGAAATGATCACTGCTAAAAAGTAAAAATGAGAATCCAACATGCTGCTCTCTCGTATTGCAACTAACCCCACCAAGGTTGCAATTAAGTATTGAGAACTTGTCTCTTTATTCAATAAGTCTGAAAATAATGAGGTACTGCCAATCACCCATGTTCACTGGGAGGTTGGCAGCTTTCTTTTGATAATTTTTGTGCAATAATCCCCATTTTTAAAAAAGTGAAAAAGTGGGGGGAAAACCTAGAGGGATGAAAATATAGGTCTCAGCAGTGCTTTGTAAAACATCAAGGACCCAAATCATTACTAAAATTAACAACCTGGGAAAGACAACGGATTATACTTTTATATATTACATTACTACTACACTATGTATTTGACTTTATTAAAAGGGTAAGATATGAGACAGTATCTTTCCCTGAGCCATGACACTTCCTGTATTTAGGTTCCTGACTATCTAAGGGACAACTCACAGATATAAGCCTCTTCAGCTGTGTGCCTGGAGAAACATTAACTGATGTGTCCTCACATGCCTAGTTCCCCAATACTTTACTCCTCCCAATAGTTGATTATAATACACTTCAACTTTTCTCAAACTTTTTTTGAAATACATTCCAAATATTTCACAAATGACACAGAGATTTCAGGAATCAAAGTAAAACTATATTGGGGAAAATACTGTGTTTCCCTTTTAAAGTATAGTGATAGCTTTCTGGGTATTACCTCGAAGATATTTTACAACATATACTACTATCAACAATCATTTATAAGAAAGGCTCTTCATTATCTTCATCTCTGATCAAAAGAAAATACTTTTTCTAGTTATTTCTCCACACACATACCCTTGCCCTGTACAAATTTCTCACAATGAATCTGAAGCAACTTCGCTTCAAATTCTCATAACATAGGGACCCAGAAATGCAGTTTCCACAAAGTAATTGTCCCTCACCATCTTAATTCTTTCAGGCTACTAGCAAAATATCAAAGACTGGGTGAATATTAAACAACAAAAATTTATTTCTCACAATTCTGGAGGGTGTTAAGTCCAAGACCAAGATGTGACATGGTTATGTCCAGGTGAAGACCTTCTTCCTGATTCACAGCAGGTATCTTCCTTCTGCTTCCTCATACAGTAGAAGGGATAAGGACCTCTGTGGAGTCTCTTTCATAAGAACACTAATCCCATTTATGAGGGATCCATCCTCAAGAACCAAGCACCTCCCAAAAAACTCACCTCCAAATACCATCGCATTGGATATTAGGATTTCAGCATTTGAATTGTGGGGGGAACATAAGTATTTATATCACAGCATTCAGCCTGACAAAGATAAAATGATGCCATTTCAGCCCTCAATTTGCTTAAGAATCACTATAGAACGATGTATAGGAAGCTTTCTTATCGTTACTTTCTCTGTTTAAACATTGCATTAATATTAATGTTGACATGGGAAAACATTTAACACAATGGTAAGCAGACATGAAGTATAATTCAGCTGTTCCCATCAATGCATTCCTCAAGGTTGCTGGTGTGAGTCCTTTTCTGGGCTGTGTAAATGGAAAAATCAATAAGAAGACTCAGCTTTAAAGAACTCATCTACAGTTAACCTGATTCCTTGGACATCTCCCCTTCCCAAGATGCCTGTCTTATCTTCTCACATAGTTAAAATCCTTTCCAATGGCCTTGGCTCTCTAGAAATCCAGTCACCAACTCCTTTTTTAGACTATAAGATTCTTCAAAAATGAGTTTTAATATTTCCTATAACAGATATTTAGTAATCATCCCTCCCAGTAATTGTCTGTTGCCTCAAAAGTTCAACAAGTCATTGAATATTCCCATTATTAATTTTATTAGCAGAAATAACAATAGAGGTGAAAACTGCAGGAAAAAGTTCAGGAAGCCTCTAATTCCCACTCTATGCAAATTTGAAACCAAAGTCTCAACAGTTTCTTAAGCAAATAATTTCTCTTCTCTTCTTTGTTCCGGAATCTTTGGGATTTACCTGCTATACACATATCTTATCTGCTTCAACAAGTCAACATGAGTCATTTATAAGAATAATGTGATGGTGTATGTGGTGGGGTGTATACAAAGTTTTCATTGTTTAAGAGCATTTTTGGAAAAATACATTATGAGTAAGTCATATTTTTAAGCACAACAAAAACACAACGTTTGTTAACATCACTCGGTAGGAGAGACTGAAGTGAATATGAAATATACTTTCTCGGTGGCAAACTCAGGTTCCTGTAAAAACCAAGGGACTTGGAAGGGAAAGGAAGTAGTTGACTGTTGTTACAATTCCGTAGAAATATTAAACTTTTCAAAATTGAGTCATATATCTGGAATCACTACCACAGCCAAGAGCTCCTGCCAGAGGGGGCATCTACACTGAACAAGACCCACCTCTCCCAGAAGGGTGACTTGGAGTATTCCCCAGTAAGTGATTTGTAACCACCTTCAGCTATTTTAGGGAAGAATATGAACCTCATTAGTCTCTGCCTACCCATGCTTTTATACTCTCAAAAGTCATCTAAAAAGTTTGGAAATGATTTGTCTCAAGATTATGGACCAGTTAAAATTTAAAATTTGAAAATTGTACCACTTGCAAACCAGTAATTGTATAGAAAAGGAAAAGAAAATGGGCAAACCCAGTCCTCATAAAGGTAACTTTTTTAAAGCCATAGACACTATCTATAGAGAGGAGAATAACATTCCCTATGCCTGCACCATTGAAGTGAAAGGTGAGGTGTTGGAGGTGGAATTCCCTTGTGACTGCATCTTCCCAAATTATATTTGATCTCCTCTAAACAAAAATGGTTTTTCATATTACTATTATATTTTTTAATTCTTGAAGTACCTAATGTTAGCCTTACTTTATAGATGAAGAAACTAAACAATATATAAAGCCTGCCATTTGCCCAAGATGAAATTTGCTAATAAATCCTTGCAGTTCTGCAGTTAGAGTAATATAACTTCACCTTTCTTCTGCTAAGATTATATGCTAAGATAATTTGTCATACAATTATACATTTTTGTACTTTACCTGAATCTACAAAGGAATTGAAGAAGATAATTGAAAATATTTGAGGAAGGAATCCAAGCAAAATATTAACCTTTTCATCTCTTCAGTGTTCTCTAGAAGCATCTGTTTAGCAGAGTGGGAGATTATTGTAGAAATGTAGAATGCCAGTTGTATAGTGAGCCAGTTTTTCTCTCTTCTGCCACAACTTCCAAATAAAATTTCAGATAAATAGCAACTATTGAAAAGATGACATAAGAGCAGAGCTGACCAAGTTAATCTCTTAATTCTACAAAATGACAAAAAAGTAGAGCATATAAATTGTCGTGATGTTAATATGATCTGTTTTCCATCATTTACTCTCAGCTTACCAGAGTAACTACTCTTCGACCCCACTTGCATGAGCAGTGCTTTTCATTCACATTCTGACCACAATTTTGACAAATGCAATCAGCCTACAGTTCTGTGGCTCCACTGAGATGAAGCTATTTTCGTAACTGTAGGAGGCCCTTCATTCAGTAAAACACAGGAAGTACAATAGAATGGCTTGAATTCTACTGCTCAAATTTTACTGGCAAGGAGAAGGTAAAGGTGGCTGTAGCCTTGAGCTATAGCATTGTGTGTGTGTGTGTGTGTGTGTGTGTGTGTGTGTATGTGTGTGTGTGTGCATGTGCACGCACGTGTGTGCATTTCACTGCAATTCTAAGCTCCGTCCCTGCACTTTTATTATACTTAGAAAACAATTATCTCCTTACTTTTAAAATCAACCCTTCCCTGAATTATTAACACCAAAAAATATGAATTATGTTACACTGATCTCCACAGCTTCAGGCCTAACATGAAACCAATATCCTAAAAATGTTTACTAGAAGGAGAAAAGGAAACTAGGATGCAAGTAAGGAAAAAAGAAGCTGTTAAGAACACATATTAATGTCAGAAGGTGACAAAGTCTGAAATAAAGACTGTTCTAAGATTACAATATAGGCATTTCCAGATTTGACATATGACATAATAACTTACTTAATCACTATTCCATGCTGAGGAAAACTGCATCTGAGATAGTTTACTGATTCATTATATATTTAAGAGCATCTATGACATCCAGAGACTGTTGTGAACATTGGGAATAGAATGATGAGTGACACAGTCCTGGCTTGTTGACTGAGACTTCAACTTTAGTGAAATGACATAAAAATACGATAAAAAAATACCATCACACATTGCTGAGACACTTCGTAAAGGCAAGGAAATGGTAAGGGATAGAAGTTGGCTGTAGTTGGTGATGAGTTGCTGAGAGGAGAAAGGCACAGGCTATTTTAGAGAAGGTGAACTGGCTGGCCTTGGGAGAAGCTAAAAGGCAAAGAGAAGACTGTCATGGTTCCTGGGCCAAAGTAAAGACAATGGCAGAGTTGAGGGATCTAAAATACGGCAAGAGACCTGAAGCTACATGGTAAAGAGGAAGCTTAATAAGAGATAGGGTCAGACGTTAGAGGGCCAAGAGTCTGGGCTACGGAATTTAGAAATTCATATCCATTTGACCTTGTTGTTTATTTATTATTTTTATGATCTTGTAAGAAATTTTCCACGTTCATGCATTTTTCTATTCCTATATTTCCTTATTGCAACTCTTAGGGACATCCATGAAGTGATCCTTTCTTGAGATTCTGGACAGACACACCAAACAAACATTCCAGTAAAAGGATTCCCCACACTCCCAACTGGGCTGTTCCATCTTTGAGTGCCACCCAATAACTAAGCATTTTAACATGTCTGGAGCTGTACATATAACTGCTATTCTTATAGGACAAATTTATATGCAGTCACACATATCCCTAGATAGTGTTTCACGGCAATCTTTGTTGAAATATGTAAATATTTAATGCATGAAAAGGATAAGGGAAATTACTTTAAGGCAAGTAACTAGCTCTCACATTAGCAATAGGAAAAAATGACACATGTAAGTTGAGACATCCCAATTTATTTGGAGAAAGATTTTTCTATGGAATGTTGAATGTAATAACCTTCAATAGCAATGGAACCACTTAGAGAGACTGCAAAGAGAATGACATATTTTAAGAATAAGTTTATTTGATACAATACATTTTGAAATGTCCATTTTAAATATCTGGCAGAAAACTCTTGAGACAGCGAACTATGCAGGAATGCTTTTAGCTACTGCCTGCTCTGCCTGACTCCTTTAAGCTGCTTTCTCCGGGACAGTCTCTTTTGGCGGCAGTTCCTCCATTTGCAAGCTTGGCTGCGATTGTGGTCAGGAATGAAGAGGGCAGGGCGCACAATGGTCAGTTGGAACAGTTAAGAAGGAGGTGTTGGGAGTGGGAATGGAAAATGGGAAGGTGAAATGGTCAGACTTTTTCCAACATCCAACTACAGTAGGCCGCAACACAGATAGGTTAAAAAAAAAAATTGTGGCTAAAGTTCTCATGAAAGTTACCTCTTTTTAAAAATAATTACTTTGGTAGCACCATTCTACTATAAAAATCTAAGGGTTTGCTACGATCTTGTTTGTGATTTAGCTTTGTTTCTTTATCTTCCACAGCTAAGTGAAATCATACACTATCTGTTTTTCTCCTATTGACTTATTTCACTTCGCATAACCCCCTCAAATTCTATCTATGTGGTCACAAATGGTAAGATTTTGTTTCCTTTTTTTTTAATAGCTGAGTTGAGTAATATTTCTTTGGGTACATACACCACACCATATTTACCAACTCATCCTTAGATGGTCGCTGAAGTTATTTCTATATCTTGGCTACTGGGGAGAGTGCATCTATAAGAGTACATGTGATTTTCAAATTAAGTATTTGCATATTGTTTGAATAAATACTCAGAGGTGTAATAGTTGGATCATATGATATGGGGGTAACCCTAGAAGAAGAGGAATTGGGGGAGAGATAAAATGGGTAGAAGATCAATTGTATAGTGTGGAATAAAAACTAAACATTTTTGGTGATTTTAATTATATATACAAATGTTGAATTATAATTCTGTACTCCTGATACTTATATAATGTTATAAACCAATGTTACTTCAATAATTTTTGAGTCAGAAAACAATAGTAGTATTAAATATCAAATAAACACAAAACATAAAAATAAACTAAAATTATTTACCATTTTTCCTTATGGTGTGGCAATTTCTTAAGGCTAAATATTTAAATTTGTTTTCATATTTTGCAATTAGACATTATACTGTGCTGAGAATCTTTGAACACATCTGTTAATTTCATTTAAACCAATTTCCAGCGATTGAATTTCTGGTCAGAATTCAGCATATATCCATTTTGAAAGTTTTTATACTAAGTGCACAATATTCAGTAAATCACATATGATTACAATATTAATGTTTCAAGCTGTAGAATAAATAGAAAAATCCAAAGCAGATATAACAGCATAGGTGAGAAGATAATCTGGGTAGTGGTCTGGTGGGGACTTATTCTTTAGTGATGTAGCATAGACCATCAATAAGGAAACATATCAACAAGATACTGTGGGGTGCTTGTAAGTGAATTAAAGGCATTGGAATGGATGATATTGTCCGATAAATTTCCAGATTGGTTAAACCAACATACATTTAAAACAGAGGTACATATTTCCTCAAATCTCTGCCCAAACGTTATGTTATCACATTTAAATTGTTCACTTATTGTTTTAATTTACATTTATATGCTCACTAATGAAATACTTTATATACATGTGTGTTTGCGTATGTACACACAATTGGTGTTTATGGTAATTTCATCCTGTCCATTATTTTTTTGTCCCCTTATATATTTTTCTATTGTGTTGATCTCCTTTTCTTATTGATTAAAGAGCTATATTAATATATTGCAAATATATCTATTATTTTCTTTTTAATTATGTTAATGAGGCTTTTTATGCAAAAATTACATTTAGGTCCTCCCTGGTGGCACAACGGGTTAAGCGCAGCACTAGGAACCTACCCAAAGCCACTGCAGCATGAGTTTGATGCCTGGCCAGGGAGATTCCCACATGGCACAGCAGACCTCTTCTGTCTCGCCCGCTGCTCCCCTCAACAGTGTACTTCAGTCGATCTGCCAGTTCTGCTCCCCACTCTGTCTCTGGTGAATCCTCTCACCACCCTACACCTTTGGCCTTCACCCCAGCTCTTGTACACATGAATAAATAAATCTTAAAAAAAATACATTTGGACAGCCAAGTCCATTAATCTTTTTTCTTTGTAGTTTCTTAATTTTATATTTTGCCAAAACAAGTCCTCATTGCTCCCTATATAACCTAAATATTTAACTTTATTTCTAGTTATTTTATGCCTTTTAAATACTTGGTTATTTAAATTATTTTGATTGTACTTCTCTAATTTTACTGTCTTCCAAAAGGCAGTCAGTTGCTTTAATACCATTGACTGTGAAAAACATGTCCTGCTGCTTTGAAGCACTATCTATCATGATCATATCTTATGCTTATATGTGTATGTACGTGCATGTGTGTGCATACACACTTGTCTGTTTACTCTTTGGCCAGAACCACCCCTTGGTCTACTCCTGGTATACTATGTTTTGCCTTTTTCATGCACAACGTTTATCTCCCTCCCCACTACTTCCCAGACTCCCGTTTAGGCTTTCCCAAAACAGTAATTTAAAATTCTGGAAAGGAAGATGCTAGGTCTTTGGGAGTTAACCCAAAGGACTGGATAAATAGTGTTCTAGAAATGGGTCTGACCCATTTATCTATACCATCTTTTTTTGACTTCTAAGTTTATGAATAGATCATAAAATGCTTACTAAATTGTTTGGGGGAGAAAGATGGGGAAAAATGTGAGACAGAAAGGAATTAATAAATTTTGAGTATTTATCTCATGCCTTATACGATACTGCATATAATAAATCTCTTAATCTTGGTAACATTAAGAATAAATATGGGCCTCCCCGGTGGTGCAGCGGTTGAGTGCTGTGCTGTGGAGCTGTTGGTAGCACGCGATGCTAATTCGATGCCCAGCCGGCGAGAATCCTACATGGTGTGGCAGACCTCTCCTGCCTCACCTGCTGCTCCCCTCAGCAGTGTATTTCTGATCTGCCTGTTCTGCTCCCCGCTCTGTCTCTGGTGAACCCTCTCGCTGCCCCACGCCTCTGTCCTGTACCCCAGCTTGTATGTATAAATAAATAAATCTTAAAAAAAAGAATAAATATTATCACATTTTGCAAATATGAAAATTGCCCTTTAGAGAAGTTAATTAAATTGCCCAAGCTCTCACCATGAATGAGAGAAAGAATTTGGATTCAAATTAAAATCTATCTAGATTTCAACTTTTATGCAATCCACAGGGGCTGAGAGAAAGGAGAAGAAGAGAGGGTGCTAGTCTCTGGGTGCTAGTGCATGAGGGACTGTGAGGATGGAGATTTTTCCAGCTATAATGTCATTGCAAGGAGAGGACCTAGACCCCGTCATCGCCTCTAAATTACTAGTCATTTACCCTGACTATGCTAGTCTCCTGCCACTTGGTTGGTTAGTTGATTGATTGATTGATTGATTGACTGATTGATTTTTTCCAAATATGTTTATTGAGGTAAAGTAGGTTTTCATCTTTATATCTTTTTCTGGGAATTATAGGTTCAAATCTCTACAAATGTATACTTTCTCACCCAGCCTGGCACCAGTGCCCCAATAATCCTCTTCCTCCATTGGGCCCTCTTTCTCCCTCACCCCTACTCTGCTCCCATCACCCGCTTGCTACTGTTTTATAGGAAGAAAACGTGTGTACCCACATAGTAAAATTAGAGGTCATTTCCAGCTATCCCTGCTTCCATCCCTGTCCACTTCCCCTATATATGTTTTCCATTTATTTTGCCACAATAACAATTTCCTACCAGGAAACTCAGACTTTCTTTTATGTTTAGGCTCTAACTCATGAAATATTCTGCTTTACTTGACAATGAGGTGGAGCTGAAGGTTAAACTTAGCTTCAGCTATCCAACCTGGTGTAGTATTTTAAATATCACTAAGTCTTAGTTTTTTCATTTGTAAGACAAGAATAAAAATAATAGTAACTACCTTGTGAAGATAAAAGAAATCATGAAATAAAGTACTTGAAAAATGCCTAGCTAGTAGAGGATTCAATTTATATTAATTATTGTTATGATAGTTATTATTACTTGTTGCCATGCAAGCTGAGAGCAAAGCTATGATAGAATGGGGCACTGGATAGATAACATACGTTTGGAGAAAGCAATAAATAAATCCAGATGCTTAAGAATAATGTGAAATTAAAAGACTTTAAAGATCCAATATAAATTAAGGGTACCGAAAAATGGAGTAGCAGGGGGCCTTACTCAATACTAAATGAAGTTTTTCTCTCCAAATTTTCCCAAGATTGGTATCTGTCAACAGAGGAAACACTTTCCTGAAATGGTTACCTCCCAATGACCTATGATCTTCCCGTCCAGGATTTTAAATTACTGTCTTTGGAAAGCTGTTACGGGAGTCTAGAAAGGAATAGATAGGGAGAAAATTGCTTTGTGTGTAAATGACACAAAAGGAAGCTTAATAAAGCTTATTAAATTCATTCACGCTCATACTGCCACTCAATGAAATTCATCAGCCTAGGTGAAAAGCTAAGGATATGCTGATGAAAGAGTCACAGAAGAATTTCTTTAGGACACCCTACTATGGAAGACTGAAAAAATAGCATGGCAACTAGATGCAGTGCAAAAATCCTATGATACATGCAGTCCGGGATGACAGGAGACCCAGGAAAGCCACTCATCCAGCACTGAAGGAGCACAGAAAAATATCAAAGGCTAAGTCTAAAGGATAAACAGAAATCAGGAGGCGGAGGCCAAGCAAAGCATCCCATACCATGGGCAAGTGTGTTCAAAGGCTTAGGTATAGATGAACAAGGTTGCTGGAGAAGCAGTAAATGAAAAGCATGTGATTAGCACGGCTGGAAACTAGCATGGGAGGAAGAATGGTGCAAGATGAGACTGGACACGTGTGTGTGGGGATCACTCACGAAGTTTCCTGTGGACCATGCTATGGGGCTGGGCCTGTGCACGGCAGTCATGGATCGTGCCTACTTACTTCTGGCACAAACTCCCTGCTGAGAAGGAACAGCAGCTGCAGCCTTTATATTGAGTTCAAGTTTTTAGACTAGTACAGTGGTTTCGTTTTTGACACACCATAAGACATTCTGAAGTTCTAAAATATCCTACTAACATGTCATCAAAGAGCCAAAGGGGTGAACTAGGCACAGAGGTAAACTCGAACCCTAACTTAGGTGCTGTTAAGAAACAAACAAAATTCTCTCGGTATATTGAAGTTTTTTATTTTTAGGTCCCACCTAAGTAAGTTCTGATGTTGCTTCAGTAAAGAACTTCAAAACATTTTCCCTGAAATGAGGAAATGCCAGAGATAAAAGCTAGTTCAAATTTGGCCAAGCAACACATATTAATTCTATGGCTTGTGAGCAGTGATCTCACTATAAAATGTAACAATAATTCATCTCAGGGAATTATCTTTCAGCAGGAAGTCAAAACTGCACATGTTCTCCATAAACACTTGTTGAAATGTTTGAAACACAGAGGAAGAAAAGAAAAAAGTGAAAATGAAGAAAAGAAAGAAAGAGATCAAGGATAGAAAAGTATGTCTAGAGAGAGGTAGGGAAGTCCTATACCCATGTATTAACTCTTGATGAGTCTGGGGCTTGAAATCAAATGAGAGTTTTTAGTGATGCCAGCATGACATTTGGATACATTCTAGAATCTTCACAGAATAAAGATTTCAACAGTTTTTTCTACATTCCAGGATTTAAGTAAAACCCACAAATGTCATAAAGAATCAAAGGATTCTATCCCAAAATATTAAGATGTTATTCCTGTAAAAGAAGAGTCCATAATATTTAGTGAGTTTCTTCTGTTATGTCAATGGAGAGGAGTTATGTATTTATTGGGGTACCAGTCTTCACAGGGACTGATTATCCTTCCCTCCCCAAAATTCCTTTGCATCAAAGAGGAAATGACACACCAATAGGAAAATGTCTTATTGTAAGTATCTTGAAGCATAGTCATGCTTTTCAAGAGGCTGATTGCAAACTTCTCAATAGGTAGAGCAATTGACTACTTAGAAATAAATTTAATAGAAAATATTATCATTGTTCTCAAATGATCTTCCAAAAGATGAACACAGAAATGACTCTCATTTTGAGTTCTTTTTCTATTATTATTACATGAAAGAGAGCCACTGAAATTGTGCTAGAAAGGGTTTTTTCTTCTATAGTTATATAAAGAAATGGGCTATGAGAATCTCATCCATGTGTAACACAGGCATAGGAAAATTGTGCATCTAAGACTTAAGGATAGAAAGCAAATGCAAGGCAAGATGATTAGATGCCTTGAAGATCAGGTTAATTTCTTCTGTTCCTGGTATCAGAAGTTTACTGATAATATTCCTAGCACTCTACTATTAGGGTTACCCTGGAATCCCTCTCAGTATTTGCTTATTCCCTTTTTCATCTGCTTTTCCTCTTGCTACCAGTTCAGTGATTTATTTTCATAATTTTTTAGAGAAAATCTGACTTTCTACTTCTATTATATATTAATTACATTTATTAAAATATTTCTGTCTATAAAATAATATAGCTAAATATGTACACACATATACATACACTAATTAGCAAAACATGCATGGCATAAAATAAACAAAGTTGGAAATTTAAATTGGCGAGTCTCTTAAAAAATGTACATAGGTTCACCCCCCAAATTTGTACAGAATCAATGAACACTTGAGCTGATCTTTTGAATCCGATTCTATAAAGACAGAAGTTAACATTTTTTCTAAGAGGTACAAAAACAGTTGAAATCCTATGTTAAGTCGCTGCAGAAATAATGACAAGAGAAAACCAGCATTGCTGCCCTGTGTCTGGAGGCTGTTCTGTGCTGTGCTGCTGTATCACTAGACTGGCAAGAGATTGACCCCTGCACACAGGGCACTCAGCCATATCAACCTTATCCCTGGAAAAGCACAAATTCCTACATGACAAGGCCTGAACTAGCACTTCTGACACCATAAACTCTAGAATACTAAACCTTGGCATCCTAAGGGTCTGTTAAATTTCTGAGAAAGTCAGCTCTATTCTTTAATATTGTTACATACTGTCCCAAATGTGCCCTGATTTATGGAAAATTGTGCTAAATAGATTCTACTCATTGTTGGAGGGAAGCTGGATTATGAATCCTGGAAACCTCTTCACTGAAGAAGAGTTAATGGAGCCCAAAAGGGAGATTGAGACTTGTACTGACCAAAGAAAGGGGAGTGTCTTAAGAAAAAGTGTACAGGTTGAAATTTGTGTTCTACAGATATTATGTAGGGAGGAGAGAGTCTGTCATAGTAAATATATTCTATGAGGTGTGAACCTATACCTCTGAATCATATTTGGTGTGATATACCAACATTACCTTAATCACACATAATAGAAATACAAAGTAGATAAAATCATCTTATGAAATCATATTAGATTCTGGAAGAATCAAAATGGTAATAGATCATCTATAGTGATATAATTGATTTAGTCTTCCTATGGTAAGCTATAAGGAGTCGCTACAAAATGCTAGACAGAGTATTGGTGTAAGGAAGTAGTTAGACATCTCATCCTTCTAAAAACATAGGTTGCTTCCTTCACTAAGCATAAGATCTGGCCTAAGCTAATGTGCTCAGGTTCTTCAAAATAAAGATTCTTTTAACTACAAACAATAGTGACCATTCCAAGATTTCTGAAAAATGGGAAACTGAAAAAGTCAACTTGCCTAAGAACTGTTCAATTATCCTTACAATCTATTATATCATTCCTAACACAGAATCTTATGCAGAGGATTCCCTTAATACATTCATACATTCACTTTCTTTTTCTTTTTTTTTTAGATTTATTTATTTATGCATACAAGGTGGGATACAGGCCAGAGGCGTGGGGCAGCGAGAGGGTTCACCAGAGACAGAGTGGGGAGCAGAACAGGCAGAGTGGTGGAAACACACTGCTGAGGGGAGCAGTGGGCGAGACAGAAGAGCTCTGCCACGCCATGTGGGAATCTCCCGGGCCAGGCGTCGAACTCAAATTGCCGACGTCCACAGCTCCACAGTGCAGTGCTTAACCGCTGCGCCTCCAGGGAGGCCCTCATTTTCTTTTTCTGATGACGTATATAGGTTGCAGGTAGACTTATAATTGTATAATTATAATATACAATTGTATAATGACAAACAATAATTTTATGGTTGTTTGGTGTTCCTAAAACTATCTTACTGCTTTATATTTTTGACCATATGATGTATTCCATGTATGCAGAAATGTATGCAGAAATGGATTTAATTTTAATTTTATTATTAACAGGGGGAGGGTCAATATGAGAAAATACAATTAATATGAAGAGTTTAAAGACTGCTAAAAATTGTGGGTTCAGAGAATACCCTGAATTTTCCTGGTTTGGGAAAGAACAAGATTTCTAAACTCTGTTTTTCGGATTCTAAGTAGTTGGAATATTTCATGAAATAAAACAAAAAATCCTAAAATGCAGTCACAACTCACCCTCTGTCTCAGATTTGTGAGCAAGATATAGAGTAGTTCCATGTTTTCAGGGTGGATTTGTTCATCACTGATTATGACTCTATTTCATGGAGTTTGACTTGTCCCTGAGGAAGGGACTGTGGAAAACAATACGTGGCGTTCTCATGAGATGTCCGAGGCCGACTTGCTTTAGGTGCCTTGGATGGAACAGCAGCCCTCAAACCCACTGTAACCACCCTGGCCTCCAGAGGAAGTGACTCTGTGACTGTGGTAGCGGCAGGTGCCATTTCTTCAGCTGCATGTGCATGAACTCAGAAACAGAATCTCTGAAATATGGGCAATGGCTGCAAGAAGCAGCATTTGGGTTTTACTTCAAATGGAAGCAAGTGTGAATAACTTCCAGATTTATCTGAGTAGCAAGAAGAAATGGGATTAGTTTCTTGTATTCTCATATACCACGAGCATTATTCCTTAATAATTAGGGTGTAGAGGAAAGGAAACAGATGGAGAGCAAATGAACTTGATTTGCTACTAATCTGGCCAATGGAAGTTGTTTGATGTTTACTTGAGTCACTACAGGGAGGCCATATTTTACATCTCACAGCATAACAGAAGGCAACCCTGCTAACAGTTAGCACATAAACATTGATAATATACGTGATAAGCCCATCTCACTGTGTCTCAAGATTCTTGAAACCCAGAAAGACAAACTCACTGGGAGTCTAAACAAATAGAGAGGTGATGCTGTCAATGAATTTAATTGTGTAGACTATGCGATGGGAAAACAAGTGTAAACCAAGATTTGCTAATATATTTGAAAATTTCACTGATTTATCAGGATATTGAGATTATTTATCAAACAACACTAATAATTATAAATCTGTCTCCTTACATTTCACATTTATTGCAAAGGTTGCCCCAAGAGCAATAGTCTATAATTTTTTTTTTCATTTTTAACAAATTGAACCATTATGCTTAAAAAGGATATCCCAGTACTATTTACATAGCTAATTATAAAACATCTAAGGGCTAACTATTCATACTGTAGGTAACTCCTTTCTTCTTTCCCTTCTGAAATACTCATCATTTATAAATTGATTAAAAGATGAGCAATACACTGTAGAAAAAATAGAATAATGGTTCTTGAACTACAGCTTTCATTAAGTCACCTAAAATCTTATTAATAGTGCCTATTCACACTTTCCCAATTCCTCTCATGCTTTACTAACTAGAGATGAGCCACTGTAGCCCTGGGAAAAGACTAAAGATTCTGCATTTTGAAATGTGAGATTTACTTATTTATGTATCAATTTATTACTATAATATAAAGTGTGCATTTTAAACAAAAACTGCAAGTATATTCTAATACAGGTGTTCCCAGGACCATCTTTGAAACTAAATAACAAGGAATTTTTAATAATTCTTCTATTAAATTCAGTGAAGAACAAGATATGGAATTACTTTTCCTTTATCTTTGTATAGAGAGAAATACACAAGTATCCTTATTATCTCCAAGCTCATGTCGGAAAACTGAGGTATGAAAAAACTAATTAGTATTATAATGATAAGATCTATCTTTGTGAACAAAAGAATAGAATTATAACCTGCTTTTTCTGGAACCTGCAGACCTTACACAACATAAATTTTGCAGACAATAAGATGACAACCTTGTGTATTTCATCTTTTTATTGGTTAGTTAGTCAAGCATTTTCAGTGGTATTCAAACATCAAGTAAAAATGCAATCTCAGGGCCTCCCCAGTGGCACAACGATTAGGTGCTGCACTGTGGAGCTGTCAGCAGTGGCCACGCGAGTTCGATGCCCAGCTGGGGAGATTCCCACATGGTGTGGCAGACCTCTCCTGCCTCGCCCACTGCTTCCCTCGGCAGTTTGTTTCCATTGGTCTGCCTGTTCTGCTCCCTTCTCTGTCTCTGGTGAACCCTCTAGCCACCCCACACCTCTGGTCTATACCCCAGCTTATATGCATAAATAAACAAATCTTTAAAAAAAAAGAAATGCAATCTCAATAAAAATAACAGCTGCATTTTTCCTACCTTGATGTCTATAGCCCCTTGTTCCAGAGCATTACACAGTGAGAGTTTATCCATTTTCTCTGCTACAAACTAGCAGATTTGCTTAAGAAAGGAGTGCAAGCTGTTTAAGCATCTTTCTACTTTCTACACAGAAGACTAGATCTTATTGTTTCCAAAATAATGGTTCATCATTCTGCAGTTTTGATTTTTGCCTATAGATTGTGATAAATAGAAAAACAAGACTAGAATCAATTACAGAATTTCTGCTCATGCATTGGGTGCTAAGGTACCTGGGTATATTCCAATAGTATCCCGAACTCTATTATATATATATTTATTTTAAAAGTATTTCTGGGTTCATTTGAAAATAAAACACATGTTAGGGGCCTCCCCGGTGGCGCAGCAGTTAAGCGCTGCGCTGTGGAGCTGTTGGCAGCGGCGACGCGAGTTCGACGCCCGGCCGGGGAGAATCCCACATGGTGCAGCAGACCTCTCCTGCCTCGCCCGCTGCTCCCCTCAGCAGTGTATTTCTGATCTGCCTGTTCTGCTCCCCGCTCTGTCTCTGGTGAACCCTCTTCGCCGCCCCACGCCTCTGGCCTGTACCCCAACTTGTATGCATAAATTAAAAAAAAAAAAAAGAAAAGAAAACACATGTCTTACAGCCAAAAACAAGCAAATAAAAACAAACAAGCAAAAAAAGCCATAAAAAAAAAGGCAGGTAGCTATAAGCAAAGAATGGTGAGCATGAAACAATAGAAAAAGAACAAGATTGTGCCGAAGTTGTGTTTACAAGATTCAACCTTTGCTGAATTCAAGGTGGAAAGTCTAAACCTATGAAAACGTCCATAATTAGGATTTAGATTGTTGCAGAATGATAACATTGTCTGTCTTTTGGCAGAACCAAATAAAAATAACAACAATCAGGCCTCAAAACTTTCACAGATTATACTCAGTTCATAAAGTGAAAAAAGACACTGTAATTAAGGCTTACAGAAATCATAAGCAATGTACATGAATCTTCAAAAATCTTCTGAAGTATCACATGAAGCATTTGAAATTGTGATAATTAAATATTTTAATAATTAAGTGAAGTTTTGAAGGTATGAGAGCAAATGATTATTTTAAAAAGTCCAGACAGTTTTGTTAAAAGGAACCATAAAAGAACTGCTATAAGTGAAACATAAATGGAAACTAATAGCAAATTAAACATAGCTGGAGAGAGAATTAGAAAATTGTAAGATATTGTTTTCTTCAGCAGGACATATACTAAAGTTGGAATGCTAGAGAGATTAGCATGGCCCCTGCAAAGATGAAATGCAAATTTTTGAAGTGTTTCATATTTTTGAAGAATGAGTTAGTGTACTTGAGAATTATCCAACTCCATGAGAAAAGACAACATAAAAATAATGGGAATACCAGAGGGGAAAAAGAGAAAGAAACAGTAAATATATTTAAAGAAATATTAGAGGAAAACCTCCTAAACCCAGAAAAGGGGATAAATGTACTAATCATGAAGCTAAAAGAATTCCAGGGTACCTAAACAAAGCAAGACTTACACTAAGGTATATAGTACTGAAACTTCTAAGATTTCAAGACAAAAATGAATATTGAAGATGGCAGGGGAAAGAAGCAGATAACCTATAAATGTACCTGATCAGGTTAATATCAGACTTCTCAGCAGAAACATTATGAGCAAGGAGAGAATGGAGTGAGTGTTCTATTCATTCCACTATGAGTACGGAAAGTGTTCCAAATATTTGAATATAAAAAAATGCAACAAAGAATACTCTTCTCTGACTTTCCTTCACATATGAAGAGAAATGAAGTCCTTTCAGACATAGAGACTCAAAGGGTCTCAAACACAAGATGAACTCTCCAAGAAATATTTAAAGGAGCTCACCCATCTAAATTAAAGAGGGCAAAATACATGTAATACTGAGTATAGAAATATACTGAAGTATCACATGAAGCATTTGAAATTGTGATAATTAAATATTTTAATAATTAAGTGAAGTTTTAAAGGTATGAGAGCAAATGATTATTTTAAGAAAGCGGCAAAATTTAAGAGAAAGTGGTAGCAACATACTTTCATATGACAAAAATTAATCTAAATGTAAATGGACTATACTCACCAACTGAAAGGCACAGCGTATCTGGCTGGATTGGGATACAACCGTCTGTTGTTTCCAGGAGCTACACCTAAACCCAAAGGAAAATATAGACTCAAAGTAAAGAGCTGGAAAACAATCCTGCAAGCAATTGGAACCCAAAGGAGGCAAGGTCAGTGACCCATATGTCAAGCAAAATAGAGTTCCAGTTGAAAAAGATAACAAGAGACAGGGAGGAACACTATATAATTATTAGGGAACAATACATGAGGAAAATATAACAGTCATCATATACTCACCAAGTGAAGGAGCACTGAAATATATTAAACTAATATCAACTCTGAAAACAGACATTGGAGAAAACATTTGTGACAGGTGACTTCAAATCTCCACTTTCACTGATAGACAAATCAACTTGGTAGAAAATAAATAGGGACATAATAGCTTTATTTTTTTAAAAAGATTTATTTACTTTTGCATACAAGCTGGGACGCAGGCCAGAGGTGTGGGGTGGTGAGAGGGTTCACCAGAGACAGAGTGGGGAGCAGAACAGGCAGATGGACCAAAATAAACTGCTGAGGGGAGCAGCGGGGGAGGCAGGAGTGGTCTGATGCCCATGTGGGAATCGACCTTGCGCCCAGCAGCCTCCAACAGCTCCCCAGTGCTGCACTTAACCCATTGTGCCACCAGGGAGGCCCAGGGACATAATAGCTTTAAACAAAGAATTAGACCCTATGAATCTATGGCTATTTACAGGGCACTACATCTCACAAAATAGAATACACATTTTCTCAAATGCACATGGGACACTCTCCAGAATAGAATATGTTCTGGGTCGCAAAGCAAATATCAATAAATTTACAAAGTTTGAAATCATATCTAGCATCATCTCAGGCCACACAGCTATCAAACTAGAAACTAACTATAAAAAGAAAAGAAAGACTTCCTTTACTACATGGATACTGAAATAACAAACTACTATAGAATACAGGGTCTCAAAAAAATGGTAACATAGACCCAACTTTCCAAAACGTATGGGACGCAGTTAAAGTAGTACTAAGAAGGTGGGGCCTTTGAGATATGATGACCTTGTAAGAGTGGGGTCTTCATGAACAGAATTATTACCCTTTTCACAGAGACATAGACAGTTCTCTAGCTTCCTCTCCCATATGAAGTTTAGTTAAAGACTGCTTCTCTGGACGAGGAAGCCCTTAGCAGGTATCAGATCTGCTGGTATATGTTGTTGGGCAGAGTCTTCGAACTGTGGGAAATAAATTTCTATTGTTTATAGCCTCCCGCCTATAGTTTTCGTTACAGCAGCCTGAATACAGTAGGACTCTATTGAAATTTACCCTAGAGAAGATTGGAGGGAAGTAACAAATGTGGTGTGGGAGGCTGTTCCTTAACCAAATAAACAACTAGGGAGGATTTCATGTGAAGTGGAATAAAAGAGGAAGGTAGTTGTAAGACTGTCTAGTGGCTTAAGAAGAAGAAACAGAAAGGGAATATCAGGAGTTGATGATTTATATGTGAAATGATAAGTGCAAGGATATTATTAAATCCAGGAATTAGGTTTGGGTTTGATAGGGAAGACAACTGGGAGATTTTACATAAAGAATTATAAACTAGCTGGATAAAAAGTGATTCACAGCCAGTATTTTCAAATGTTTAAAGGAGGCAGAGATAAGTGTAGACATATTTCTGTGCTATAGTCAGAGACAAGGAAACATCATAAAAACAAAAGCTCTGCAGTTAGATATTGAGCGTTATGAGACATTGCAACACCAAAGCACCACGAACCCCTTCAGGTGGTGGACACTGGAATCATGCCATGGGAAGAAGCTACAGGTTTATTTGTTAACAAATCTATCTGCAGTTCTAGCATTTCCATTCATTCCTCCAACACTGTGCCTTGGGATTCAGCCACCTTCTCAGGAAGCCTTGATAAAATCAAACTCTTTCTTGATTCATTACCAACTCCTTGACCAAAGAAGTTTTCGTCCTGTCTGAAAGTAAGCAGACCAAAGGAGCACACACATATGATTTCATTTATATAAAATTCAGAAATAAGTAAAAATAGTCTTGATTATTAGAAGTCAGTTAACCTCAAGAGAGTATAAGAACTTCTGGAATAGTGACATAATGATGAACATTGTGCAATAGGATCTCTTTGTTTCCTGTTATGGAGATGCAGTGGCGTTCTCTTGCCTTACTTGCCATGGGGCCAAGACAGCCCAACCCTGTGCAGGGTGGGTTTTCACATGCTGTCCAGGTTTGTGGTTTAGATCCTGCATTACTTTGAGAGATGCACCAGTCAGGTTTGAACCTGACTGGCACCATTCAGGTTTGGAGACATGCACAGTTTTGAAAACAGCCCCATCAGGTTTGAACTCACGCTGGTGACAATCCAGTCTGAAATAGCACCAGTTTTCAAAATGGACCAGTTAGGTTTGAAAGGCAGGCATCCTGAAGGGAATATAAGAAGGGTCTTACATGGCTTCAGACACTCTCATCAGACACATTCTTTCATCGAGACCTGTGCTGAAGCATTCGTTCACTGGGAAATTCCTTCAGCGATTCACTGAGATCTTCATGTCTGACCACCACCTCCAGGCTTCCTAGTGCCTGATCCTCCAGCGCTCTCACCCGCCTGCTTGACTGCTGCTCATGCCTCTAGCTCTGCTCCCACATCACCTGCTGCTAGGTGCCACTGGCCCGTGGCAGGCAACCCTAAAGAGCTAGAAAGAGCTACAATGCTGGTGTCTGATCCTCCACATTGCTGCCTGCTGAGAGGCACTGGCTGGCACTGCGGGCCCGTGCCCAGCCACCTCTAAGACCTTTCCAGTGATTCTGATCCCCTGGCACCACTGCTTGAGTGCAGCGCCTGCCTCTGACATGTCCAGCATTACCATCTGATGTTATTGAACCCAGTGTTACCAGACAGCATTTGGACTGTGCTGCTGGGTACTGGGGCGCTGCTGCAGCAACACCACCTGTAATTCTGTCCATCTGCCCCTATGACTCGTGTCCTGATCCATGAGCCCCAGGATCTCAGCAGAGGAATGACACCATCATTTATAAGCAACTTTTGGTTCTGCTACTGGACACTATGGGCACCATCTGGGGAAGGGCAAGCAGACACTGGTGGTCTTAGAAACTGGTTTCTTTTTCTCAGTTTCCCCTTTGTTAATAAATCCTATTGTTGCACTCTGAGCCTGAGGCATGTCTTGCAATTAAGAGTGCACAGGTGAGACCCACAAACTGTGACATCCCCCAGGTTTGCACATTTTTAATTTGAGCAACATTAGCTCTGAATTCTTGAATACAGCCATTTATCAACCTGTAGAGTGCATGGATAGGTGAACCTAAGGCAGATCTCTAGGTTTCTAGGCTTCTCTAGTCTCCTACAATAAATACGATGAGTCCAGGAGTTTTGTGTGTCCTGAGTATAGGAATTTTCTGGAAGTGCCAGTGGGAATACAGACAATGGAATCTGGGTACATACAATACCATAGACTGTGATCTCTAGAGTGCAGGCAAAAGCTGGGCACTGCAAGTCTTGGCAGTGGCTGTCAGGACATTATGCTCACAGTCAAAGACACTCAGTCATTCCTTAGAAGTCGCTGGTCTGATTACACTGTCAACAAATTTTTACAAAAGTCATGTTACTAAAAAAAAAATAGTCATTTCATATCAATTTTTTTGTGCTCAACATGGATATGACAGTCAAATTTTAATTTTGGCTCCAGTTTTTTTTTTTTTTGTAATCTTCAATAAATTGATGTTTACATCATGAAATGTATGCCACTAGTAACAGGCTTATAATTAATACCTGTAAAAAATCAAATCATAGACTACTTAGATTTCTTTGCTTGTCTCTTGTACAGCTGTTCAGGAATAGAATAGATGGAAGACGCTTTCCACTGTGCAAAAGCACAGCCCTGTGATTCGGTTTCAAAGAGTATAGAAATAGTCTCCATTCTTGTGGGCCATGAGTGATTTCTAAGGCATTCATGAGGCCCTCAATATCAGAACAGAATACCAGAGTACTTTCCTTTCTGAAGAAAGGCTCCAACTGCGGGTGGTGCTTTCGATATAAAGTAATTGTGATATCTTCTAGAAGATTCCATTGTTGGAGTCTTGATAGCAATTCTGCCTTGTTCTTGGATAAGTCCAAATCACGAACCAGGTTGTTTAGTTCTCCCTGTGTTAGTCTGTGTGGGGTTGATGATGCCCCACAGTGAAAATCTGGATCACTGCGTGCTGATGGAACAGGAGAAGAACAGGTCGGTTCACCTTTGTCTTCATCAGATGAATCAAGAGAATACTCTGCTGGAGGTTCTGGAATAGGAAGTCCCTCACCATGTGGAACTGGTCTAAATACAGACAGAATGTTTGGGTAGACTATTCTCAACTTCTTTTGCTTTGTTATTTCACTGGAAAGTGGAAGTAAAGTTCCTTTATGTGGTTGCTTGGCTCTCCACACCATGGGGACTGCAAACGGCATTGATGGTCTTTTGCCACTGAACCACTGTGAAAGCTGTGTTCTACATGTAGCACAGCATATATGCAGGGCCCAAGGCTTGTCTTGGTCACCAACCTTGCCTCTGAAGTCAAGATGCTAAGCCTTCTTCACTTGAGAAGTGATACTTTTCTTCTGGTTGGCAAATGTCACTTACCCACAAATAGAGCAGAAATTGTCCATGGTATTAACACACTTTTGAGGCATTACTGTTCTGTATTGTGCCTAGATGGATAAAATAATAAGAGTTCTATGGAACAGTACCTTAAACTGTCTCACACAAAGCCCGAAACATTTTCAATGCTCAACCTTTCCGACAGGGTTTTCTATAGTGCACTGTGACATCAGCTTACTTCATCAGCCGCCTGGCAGTCATATTGCATTGCATCAGAAAATGATGCCATCAACTCTGGATGATGTGTGCATGATGGTATTATGCAATGCGATGCAATATTAAGTCCTTCTAGGCTGATTTAGGATGTTGTTGCAGTCCTACTGGATAAATTTACACAGTGAAACACATATAAAATGAATTATATGAAATATCTTCAAAACGAGAGCTAATAAAAAATTTTCAGGGTATATTCATGTTCAGCACACCAAGATACTACAGATTAGGGCCTTTTTATGTCAGTAATGATCTCACTGTTGACCACTGTTATCAAGCAAATCACCCCCCTGAAGATTTCTTCTTTCCAATCATGTGTTATTAAATGATGCACCATAGTCCCTACATAAGCCCAGGTGCACTGAGAGGAAGTCTTCATGACTGTGCTGTTTATCTAAAGAATTGTGAATTGATGTTAAAGAAATTGATTGAATGATTTTAATGGATTAATTTTATTGATTTGCATGACTTTGGACTGAAATAAATCTTTTTTTTTTTTTACTTAACTGATAACAGGGTCAGAGATGACACATACAACAGATGAGTTAAAGAGCAAAAAGAAAAGGGAATATATTTTCTTTGCATACCTGAGAAAAGCGAGAGTAAATATGTGGTTCCATTCCACCTGAAAATTTCTTTCCTAAAGGTTAAGCAAGCTCAACAGGACGTTCAATATGAGAACATGAAGAGAAGTGAAGAAGTGAATGCAGACATTAATGGGGAGTGAAAATTTCTCTCTGCACTTCCCCAGACTTCTGCCAGATGATTACATGGCTATTGGTATATTTTCTCCCTGCTCAGTACCAGTGTCTCAGAGAAGAAGGGATCTAATCTCCCAGCTACAACTACAGGTGATTGTTGATTTTTAATTCCAGTTCCGATTCCATTCAGGGAAAGCTGTAGGCTCTAAATTCTCTATTAGGCAACCACTGAAGTCAGCACCTTTTCAAATGAGTGAATTTCTCTGTAAGATTATTTTTTCGAAACACATTGACTCCTGCTCGTATGATTGTTGCATTATTCTTTTGAAGCAACTGTTGTTCTTTCTATGACTTAGTATGAATCTTGGTAAAACAAATCTACAGTTTGTCACTATAGCATGTTTTTCCGCATTGAATTATCCACCTGTTGACATTAGTCCCTAAAATGCTATGACTTTTTCTGCTCGTGAAACCTCATCCACTATCTCACCCTGACCACTTTGCCCCACGTCTTTCCTAATCCATCTTCTCACTACTTCCCATTCCTTTCCATTGTCTTGGGATCCACGGATTTATCATATACATATTTTTTACCTTGTAACCTCTGTTCGGCATACCATCTACTCCCCCGATTTAAGCGAGTTGCATCTCCCTTGGGAAACCATGTCCTTCAAAGCGACTCAATGTCCAATGATCATGATCATATCGATCAGGTTTCCACACTTCTCTACTCCTGGACCCCTCCATCATGCTCAACCCTGTTCACTTGTCACCTAGTAGAACACCCTTCCAAGCACGACTACCGAGAGCGCGTACTCATCCACTGTGCACTTTGAGGTCCACAGCCTTTCTTCTCCCCACCACCCTTGTCATTAATGCAGGTAACTTTAAGATCTGTACCATTTTAACCTTTAATCCTTGTTAAGACTAGAGCTCCTGTCATCACCTAGAGCCCCCGTCTCTGTATATACTCATCTGTTTCTAAAGATCCTTTGTGTTCACTACATTTTCCCGGTCACTTGCACCATCTCGAGAGTGAACACGTCCTCATATTTTGTCACAGACACCGCACCTAGACCTGGCCATAATCTTGGTTCTTCTGGTTTGCCATTCTACTCTCTGACTTCATCCTCCATGTAAACTTTCATTCAGACTCAAACCAACTGTTACCTTCTCTGTGTCTTTGTCTCCTGCTGGAGATAAATCATACACATGCACACAATGAATTCAGTAATAAATCAAGATTTGCACCCTGAATTGAGTCCTAAGTGTGATCCCCACTTTATTTTGATGGTCAATCCATGCTACTATTGCCCACAGTGACTCTGTCCATCTTCTCACTCTCTTGACCCCTCTTTCACTTCCTGTGTCTCCTCACCACAGATCATCTTGCTTCCTGCTTTGCTGCAAAGTAGAAGCTTTTGGTTAGGAATTTCACCAGCTGTATTCCCTTCTTATCTATCGCCTGGCCTGTGGGAGGATAGCTATTCTGCTTTCTGTCATGGCAACTCCTTGGCCCATAGCCTTTGACAGTGACAGTAGCTTCCTTTAAATATCAACCTCCCATTATCAGCATAACTCTTGCTTCTAAGAAGCTTTCTTCAATTGCATGCCACTGGATCATCTGCCTCTTCTATAATATTTGTAGGAAACTGAGAATCATCCCGTGAAAGCGGTTATCCCTGTGTGCTCAGGACCTGGGTCCCTCCCCAGGCATGAATCATGCTGGAGACTGGATTATACTCAGTACCCAGAAAAATCTGTCATTTACAACAGATAAACCATAAAGGGATGTATGTATTCTAGATCCATAGCACTATTTATAAAAGCCAAGTTATGGAAACAAACTAAGTTGTAGATAAAGAAGCTGTGGTGTATATATACACAATGGGAAAAAAAAGATGAAATCTTGTCATTTGCAACAACATGAATGGAACTAGAGTGGATTATGCATAATTAAATAAGTCAGAAGGAGAAAGACTAATACCAATTGATTTCACTCATATGTGGAATATAAAGAAACAAAACGAAGGAACTGACAAAACTAAACCCTGAATTAATGACTGAAGAAATGAGGCTGCCAGATGGGTGGGAGGGAGGGAAGGGACAGCACCCAGTGGACTGTGGTGGAACATTGTTGGTCCCTCGGTGGTGAGCAAGGTGTGGTGACACATCTGAAGAGGTGTGAACTCATACCCCTAAATGACAAAGAGTGTTGTGAACCAAGAATACTTCAGTAAAAATTAATACAACTAAAAAAATGGATTTCTGAAGAAAAATACATGCATTTTGGAAATTTTAAAATAGAAGAACATTCTGAATATAAGAAGTTTCTAGAATTAAGGTATAAGAGTGTTAAAGGATGTGGTATGTTTGTAAGAATGACAAACTGTTATGTCTAGAGCAGCAGTTCTCAAGTGTTAGTGTTTGTAAGTGTCAATGAGTGGGCTGGGTAAGCACCAGGTAGCTGCTTTGGCAGATCTGGAGTTGAGTCTGAGAATCTGCATTTCTTACAAGTTGCCAGGTGACATAGATGTAAATGTTCTGGTCAGACATCCACTCAACTATTTCAAAGTTGACATTGTTTGGAGAAATTTAGAAGCCCTGATAAGAAAAAAATGATTGTACTCAAATTACAAAATAATGGCTATTTGTGCTCAGGTATTTTTAGTGTATTTAGCAAATGGAAAAAAGCAAGGTTGAATCTGTATTTTGCAGCACTGAAGCTGGAAAAGCCTAGAGACAAGTCAGATGAAGTCTTCTTAGTTGATAAAAGGGATTATGAGGGAAAGCCATGAAGGATACACAGTGGAAGGGGCCCGATGAATTCTTGACTAGAAAATGTGAGGAAGAACAGAGTTTCTGAGTCTGAGTTTTGGCAATTTGTTTTCGGGTATGGCCGTTCAGCTGCACTCTTGCACTAGTATGGGTAGACGACAAGGGGAGGGATTGGGATGTGTTATGATTGTCTCTGATGTGCTTCAGCACACCAAAGGACAGGGGCCAGGGAGCTAGATGGAATTTGTGTCTGGAATTCAGAACTGAACAGAGAGTTTTAATGGCTATTCATGTCAGAAACGAGGGAAATCAAGAGACATGGTGAGATATCCCCAGAGAAATAGCATTGTAAGAAAGAAGGGAGAGCTTTTCTTAAAAGACCTTTTCCTTTCTAAAGGAAAGCTAAAGACTACAGAAAAGTTATGGGTAAAAATCTATGGTGAGTTACAAAGCTTGGGACTTTTCAAATGTTGATGAGATATATTGCCACTTAACATGTAAAAACAAATTACATTTCTTACACTTGCTGTCCATAAAATTTGGGAAATTTTCCTGAACTCGGGGATCAGTATACATCTTCTTCATTACCTTTGTGAATGCAAACGATTTTCCGGTGTTTGTGAACAGAATGCTATAATGTATTCTATTCAAAATTATGGCATTTTCTTTATCTGAGGTTAGAGAGGTTGGAGAGATTAGGAAGCAGTTCTCTAGGGCTTGTTAAGTTATACTAAATAAAATGCTGCAAAGTTTAAAGTAGAGGAAGACATGAAAAATATTTTTGACAATAACCCTTTGGCCCAAGGAGAGGAAAATGCTTCTTGAAATGTCTGGCTGGATGCAGGGAGATGCATTTGACTTATACTACATTGGGGAAATTTTTGAATGAGTGGAAGCCGTACTAGAAACATGTAGTTGGTTCCCTAACATTTGAATGGATTTGAGATGTGAATACATGAGATGTTATGGATAACTTCTTGATTTCTTGTTTAAGTAATAATCAGCTGGAGAGCACCACCCCTGCAAGAAAATACCGGGTAGGGTGAAGATCTAGTTGTTTGGCAGAAGGGACAGAATTGATTAATGTGAATATTTAATCTGCCTACTGAATGTCAGTTGAAAGAAATGTTTCAGACAACCGCAGTTAATCCATGAATTAAATAAAATAAGGAATAAAAATACATAGGCTAATTCAGTTATGGATTTAAGTATATATTTTGATTCTCTATTTCAGTGGCAAATAAGACTTCAAAAAATAACTTTTTCTCTTTTACCTACTTCACTTTTCAAGAATTGTGAGGATGAGGGTTTTGATTAATTTGAGAGCTTTTAGAACAAGTCTGGATGTGTATAGTTTGAGGAAATGTTTTAAATGCTAAAACCAAACCCTGGGATTTGTTAAGTTTTTTCTTGATGATTAGAAAATGTCCAAATGAATGAGCATCTGATCCCTTCAGGAAGTCTGATGATAACACAGGAGAATTATTCAATCAGAACGAGAGCTCCAGAATGCATTCGGAGCAGTTGGAAGCAGATACAATTACATTAGGTGAAGTTCTTTTATGGCTGCTGGAGTTGCTCCGAGGTGAAAGAGAAAATGCAGAAACATGAAACTCCAGATGGCAGGAGATCTATTTTTAGGCCAATAGAAACTTATATTTGGTTGGGGCACTTAATAGAATGAGTTTCAGAAAAGTGTTAAAAAAAGTAATTTAGACCTGTACTGCCAAGAGTTCAGCATGGAGCAGATGGGAGCAGGTGCCATGGAAAGAGCCTAGGTGAGCCAGCAAGGAGGAATAAAAAAGGGAAAAACGAAATTTTAGTGACAAGTTACTTTGAGATTTGTTTTTACATAATCTTTGCTCAGATACTTATAAGTAAAAAGTAGAAGTAACCAAAAATGCGTTTTGTTCTGTGCTAGAAAAATAAATTTTGATGTATATCAATTATTTAGAACTTAAGACTGATTTTCTCAAGGGGAATCTTCTTTATTAAAGCTACAATGGTGGATAATTTCCTGGCTAGTCAACAAAACTCCTATAATAACTGCTGATCTACTTCACTGTGAGACCGTAGTTAGGCTCCTGGAAGCAAGAGGTCCTGGGAGGAGGAGGAGGAGCAAAAAGGGAAAGACCTTTTGCTATCCCAGGTACAATTTCTTTTTGCAATAGGAAATTTTAGAACAATGTCATTTTTCAGGGCTACTGTCCACAGGAGTAGCTTCAAACAGCCCAAGGCTGTGGATGTGGGTATGAGCACACGCCCAAGTCTGTCCTTCCAGTCCTCCCAGAAGATTTAGACATTCTTCTCTGAGCCCTACTACAGTCTTCCTACCCCAGGAAGAGTTAGAACAGTGGCCCCCCGGGGCGCTGTGATATAACTGAGAACACACAACTCAAAATCAGATCTGGTTTCAATTAATGGATGTAACAAATATGAATTTCAGTATTTCAGTACCAAATCAAGTACTCTGATTCTGCTTACACTTTGGAAATAATGTTGTGAATAATTTTAAAATCACAGAATTAGGGTGAAACAATGAAAAAAATCTATGTAAAAGTGAATTGCAAGGTGGAAATGGCAAGGTGCAAAAAATAATTAATATGGTTAAGGTTGTCATCTATTGTCATGTAAAGAAAAAGGAAGTTGACCAAACTAAATTATCTAAATGTGTGAATTTCTAAAGCACTTTATCTAAAGACTACATGACATGGAAAATTTAAATAAGAATAAATATATAATGAATATAATTTTAGGAGGAAAATTACATGAAGTGTAAAAAGAAGTTAGGAGAGAAAAGCTTTTGTATCCACTGGGGCCCTGCCAGGAAGTATACCACTGTGATTACTATATTTCCCCATGCAGAAAATTGGACTGATTGTAGCTGGTCCTTGCCTACCTGGCAACATTATGAAGTTTGTAAATGTGTGTGAAAGCACTTGGCACCCTTAAGTGCTGTTATGCTAAGTAATTGTTACTATCCAAGTTCATTTAACCTCAAATTTAAAATTAGATCTCTAAAAAGCTAAATACAAAAAAAAATAAAATTTATATTTTTAAATGGATAGTAAACATTATTGCAAAGTATTACTGAGGGTTGAGCACTTATTTGTGTGATTTGTGTGATTTTGAGTACTCGACCAGGGGGAAAGTTGTCATCGAGACTAGGTAAGTACAAATTATACTTCTGCTAAGTAGAGCACTTAAACTCCTGTCCCATGGAACCACAAATATTTTATTTCCATTCTTCCTGTACTCCTTTCCTCATGTTAAGAATGAAAGAAATTAAAAAAATGATGGTATACTTAGGAAAGCCTGGTCTCTTGTGGGAAGGCAGAAAATGCAAACTGGCTTGCAAGGGAATAGAAAAGGGAAAAGAGAGTGATTTTCCAAGATCACTAGAAGTCTGTTTTAAAGCTAAGTTGCAACAGGAAGGAAGCTGCGATTTCAAATAGGGATTTAAAAGTTAAGGATCCAATCCAAACTCTATTACCGCGCAGATCCTATTGTGACGGTAATGACATGTTGCGTGGGAAGCAGTGGTTTTACTTGGAATGGAGAGAGAAAGAAACTTGCTATGATTGATGTACCATATGAGGGTCAAACCACAAAATCACTAACTTGCTGACTGTCCAACTAAGTGAAATTGGGTTGCTTATTTTCCTAAGAATTCCAAGTTTTGTATATATGTGTATGTTTGTGGAACTACTTCAGAAATTGACGCATTTTCTTTAAGAGGGAGGGGTGTTAGAGTTAACAACAGAGTCCCTTTCTAAGGCTTATGATGGATCACGAATCTGAATTAGAATCTTCCACTCACAGGGCAATGTAAGACCACCCAAGTGGTCTTCCGTGACTTGCACTAGTTTCCTACGTTTTAGGAACAGTCTATTGAAGGTACCTAATGGGAGACTGTATGTCACCCATCCAAATATTTCACAAGTTGGCTTGGGATCCAAAAGAAATAAATGCAAGGCCCCATTATTTTCAGAGAGCTTCTAAGACTTTCTAGAACCATCAAGAGGATTAAATATCTTTTTCATACTCATTTTAACCTTTCCAAGCAATTAAAGTGTCTGAACCTATTTGGAGGTAAGACACAGCTACAGTGTGGACTTCACAAACATGGCCTCTTCCTTACTCAGCAAAATGGAGAGAGCTGGTTGGTAAATGAAGACTAGCACCAGCATTTTTCCAAAGAACCACCACAACGAGTCTTGCTGTGCTCAGTGGATTTAGGGGGGAAATGTAAACTCCAATAGTTTTCTTCAGTCCAAGCAGGTTGAATTTTATCATATATCTCAAAGTTCTGGTAAAATTTAGGAACATTAAAAGGAAAAAAAAAATCAAGATTTTTGGGCCTCCCCGGTGGCGCAGCGGTTAAGCGCTGCGCTGTGGAGCTGTCGGCAGCGGCGACGCGAGTTCGACGCCCGGCCAGGGAGAATCCCACATGGTGTGGCAGACCTCTCCTGCCTCGCCCGCTGCTCCCCTCAGCAGTGTACTTCTGATTTGCCTGTTCTGCTCCCCACTCTGTCTCTGGTGAACCCTCTCGCCTCCCCACGCCTCTGGCCTGTACCCCAGCTTGTATGTATAAATAAAATAAAAATCTTTAAAAAAAAAAAAAAAGAAACTCTATTCAAAAAAAAAAAAATCAAGATTTTATTTTACTTTCTGTATGAAAAGGCTAGACTTCGGTTGAAAAGAAAAATTACTAAATATAGAATAATTTGTCTTTCCAAAAGAAGGTCTTAAAATCAGATCTATACCCTTTTAACTTTTTCCAGAAATTTTAGTAACCCAGTTTTTTCATGGATTCTGAGGGAACAGTTCTTTCAAAATGCACTGGTATACACTTTTCTGAAACACTGTAACAATTTATTTCAAAATAATTTAGAACAGTTAAAAACCAAAATAATAAATTATAATGGAATAAAAAAAGTAGGAAGTCTTTGAAAATCTAATATGTCTTTAATTGATTTTAATTTCTTTAGAGGCTTGAGAAAACAGTTAATGGAGAGGGTGCTACATAGTATTTAATGAAACAAAGCAATCATCTTGAGCTTTTCAATTTCCTGTTAATACGTTTTGAATTTTGAAAAGCTTGAAAAATGCTTAATAGCTTAGATCATCTTTCTCAACCAAGGCTCTTCATCTAAATCACAGAATACAGAAACTAAGTTTAGGGAAAAATTTTTTGATTCTGTCAAAGAATAGTACTTACTAATACTGTTCTCCACTATTTAAAAGAGGTTAATACATTACATATAATGCATAATTTATAGAATTTAATTTTCTCCTGGGCATGTATTTTATCTGGCATATTCATTGTGCTAACCATGACACTATTTTAAGTATATAACATCATGATAAAATAATGGCCCATTTTAATTTAATATTTATCCCTCATTTCTGTGTCTTTTTAGTAAAATACTCAAACTCCACCCCTAGAACCTATGTCAGAAGAAAAGAGTGATGTGCTGGGATTCTTCAGTCATTTTGTGAGAGTACAACTGAGGGATACCCAGGGGTCCCAATTCTTAAGAGGTGCATTCATTCATTAAAAGGGCTTGACTGTCTATACCCTCAAATGCACAGAAAATACTTAGTGTGTAAAATCTTTAATTGGTCATAGAGCAAGAAAGAAGAAAGATTTCAAATAACGAATTCCTAATAAAACTCTAAAAATGTCCCATCCCCTCTTGGACAGATGCCTGGCAAAATAGCCTTGACCAAAATCAGGGTGGCTTCGTGAGAAAAGCACCAAAACAAGACCAAGGCACATAAAAACAAGAAACACAAGAAAAAGGTTAGGTCCCAGAAAGTTGAGAGAGATCTGAAAATAAAAAATGTATTGTAATCCACCAGAAAAGTTAATGGTTACCATTGTTCCCACCAAGGACCAGGAGCAGTCTCCCTGCTTGTCCAACTACATGCCTCTTCTGCATGTCTCCTTCTCTAAGTAGCTCCCCTCCACATGGCTCTCTTCTAAGTGTCCTTATCTTGCTTTTATTCACTTCTCCACTTCACTTTTTATCTGCTTTGCTCCTTCCCATCTGCCCCCCAGTTCAGAAATATAGCTCATAGCATGCCTAGAGTTCAGTCCAAGGCAGTTGCATGTAAGTGGGGGCTAGGAAAATGGAGTCTTGCACTGTGTTGTGCTGCTGCTTCCCCTTTCATGGAGATACATTTTGTAAAGATTTTACCCTCTTACTTTCCCATCCCAATGTCTGCCATTGGCTCTCCTAAAAAAAAAATTAAATGCTAAAATTCTTACATGTGAATAATTTTTGGAGGGTCAACCTCATAAGTAGTACACAGGTCCATAAATAGTTGCCAATGACCAGATAATTTCAACTCAAACAAATGGGCTTTGCCAAGTTGCATAAAACTGAGGACTGTCTGTACTGTATTCAGAAAATTGTGAGAACAAATGGTTCATCAGTCACTGTTTCCCGACACTGTAGAAATGTCAGCCCAGTAATAAAAAATTCATTATTGTCCATATTTTTAAAATATGAATGTGCTAATCACAAGAAAAAACTTCCACACTACCAAAGATTGGACTCCTATAAAATGTGGCTTGGTTGATGAATGTCAGCCTATGGCATTAGAGTTCTTATGGGGGAAGAGAGCTAAGGGCTCCATAATGTAATCTGTTCACCCTTTAACTATGGATCCAATAAAACATATTTCCTTGACAACCAAAATAGGAAGAGGAGAAATTCCAAGAAGAAGACATGAAGAGTATAGGAAATGGTGTCTAAATGACAGGTGTACTTTAACTAGTCTATTTTGAATATGTTTGTTCCTAAATGAACAAAAATGGTTATGTTAGTTAATTTGGGGATCTGCATCACAAAAGAAAGTACTTGAAGGAATATTCTACCTTGGCATCAATTTCTTAGACCCCTGGGCTACTGATAAAATCAAGAAAGTGAAAGAGAGAGAGAGAGAGAGAGAGAGAGAGAAAGAGGTAGGAATCAATTACCTATGTTAACTCTGAAGTAAAATAAAGATTATGAATCAAGCATTTAAAATATCTGAGAAAATTAGGCAAAGAAAGTATGATTGTCCTTAGGAAATAACCTTCAGAAGCAATTTGAAAAGAATCACTCAGGAAATTCAGAGTACAGACTAAAACCTGTCTCCACTCTCTTGTCGATTCTATTAGAATAACTTTATGAATTTTCAAATAGAGTAGATTACACCTCCTTTCCTGTAATCACAAAAAGAAAATATGGGAAAAACAAAAATCTCAAGCTGATTTACCTAAGTTTATTGAAAGATTTAGGTCCTTCAAAAAATTACCAAACATTCTCCTCCCACCACATTAAATTATAGGACAAAGAACAGTAATATGCATTATTCAAAATAAAGTTTCCACCAGTCACAAAAGTAGTACATTTACAATACCATAAACAGAAGTAGTTAAGAGAAGGACTTAACTCTGGGTGTTCTCTAAATGTCTAACTACAAGGAGCTTCTTTTATGAAACTGTTGCTATCCTACAAATGTAATGCTGTAGTTTGTGAGGGAAGAAAATACTGCATAAATTACATTCAGGGATCCAAGCACTTTATATAGTTGGACTTCCTACTCTAGTGAAAAGCATAGACATTGAGGATAGAACTACTGGGGGCACTAAACAAACTCACTTTTTCTATTGCAGAACCAACCAGACTAAAACAAACAACCAACCAAAATGTGGACATCTTCATATCATGGTGAATTGGGGTTTTTGGAGCAGGCCTAGAATCTGATGATTCCAGGTGGGCCTTTCTTGGTTCTTGTCTTTGGCAAGGAAAGAATTCAATGTCAAGGACAAAGTTACAGAAAAGCAAGAGATTTATTGATAGGCAAGAGGAAAGACAGTAAAGCTCGCTAAGTAGAGAGGGGTCCCAAATGGGTAGCCACTGAGGTGGTGAAAAGTAGGTACTTATATGACTATAATGGGCAAGGAGTGGGGGTATGGTTGTTGGGTATCTCTGTGGTATGTCTCTGGCTGATTGATGGACCCACAGAGGTCTCCTAGGCTACTCAGGCCCACTGAGTTTGCCCACGTTACCTCGTCTACCTTCCCGAAACTAGCTTTGGTCCTTTGCTTTATCATATTATTGTTCTGAATATTCTACTCTCTACTGGGTTGAGGGGCACCCTCTTGGTTCAAGATTATTTTTCAGTCAGACTGATAAATGGACCTGGGGCTTGGAGGGTGTGTGTGGCGGGGGGCGAGGATCCCCTCTTGGTTCCAATTGAGAGTTCTTAGACTAATAAATGGACGTGGGGGTTGGGGCATCCTGTTTCTAATTGACTGCTTATACCCATTTCCTAACCCCCTCCTTCAATAAGGAGTCAAATGAAAAAGGAGACAGTGAAAGTAAAGAGATTATACAAAATGCAAACAAATTGTAGCACAATCATCATATAAACACTGCTTCAGGTACACTCTCATCACATATAAAAATGCATAATTGCAAATTTAAGTGGACTCAAAAGATCAGCCTCAGAAGCTTATTTTATGTTTCATTTCATTTATAAGATTCTGGGAAAAAAAACAAACAGGCAAAACCTCATCACATTGGATAAGAAAGTTTCATCAGATGTTATCTAAAGTCACTCTATTCACAGGTATTTGACAAATGCACTTATAACTTTCAAAAACACATAAAGGGATAAAAATTTTACATTAAGATCGGTGCCATGAAAAACAGATGACATGATGCCACTGAAGAGCATGACTCTCTCATCTCTACAAGTTATAATGAAGATTCATATTTGGGCTTTAATTAAAATGGATTTTTAGCAGAACAGTTTTAGATTCAGAGTCACAGAGCTGTAAGGCACTCTGAAATAAACACTCTTAGCCTTAGAAAGAACAACTTTTGATCTCATCTTCTTTCTTTTCTAACTAAATTCACTTGAAGGGATTTGTATTTTAAGTAGCACATGTGCTCAATTTATTTGAAGTTATTTATGCAAAGTGATAACTTGTAAGTTTTCTTATCCATCACTGTAAAACCGGGTTATTCAAGAACAGTTCAGTAGAGGCTGACATCAGGGCACAGTTGTCTTTTGACCTTCAATTTGCTAGAATCTTCAGGTTGATGAATGGGCAAAACAAAAATGGGCATTACAAAAACTGATGACTTTGGTTTCCTTTTCATTAGGAGAAACTGGAATAATATTGTATGCCTAAAATGTAATAGAAACAATGGAGAATATTTGGAAAACATTATTCCTGAAAAATAATTACCAGTTTTGAAGATGGTATCCAGATTTGGATATATTATTGGAGAAAATGTACATGCACAATAACAATGTACACTTACTTTTCACTTCTTACATGTCATTCAAAATAATCATTAGTCATCACACAATTTTTAAAGAAAAACTCTATTAATACAATAAAATTAGGGCCTCCCTGGTGGCGCAGCGGTTGAGCGCTGCGCTGTGGAGCTGTCGGCGGCGCGTGATGCGAGTTCGACACCCAGCTGGGGAGAATCCCACATGGCGCGGCAGACCTCTCCTGCCTCGCCCGCTGCTCCCCTCAGCAGTGTATTTCTGATCTGCCTGTTCTGCTCCCCACTCTGTCTCTGGTGAACCCTCTCGCTGCCCCACTCCTCTGGCCTGTACCCCAGTTTGTATGTATAAATAAATCTTTAAAAAAATAAATAAATAAAATAAAATAAAATAAAAGTACATGTGTGGTACCAGAGTCTAATATTTTAAAAGATTTTGTTTAAAATGTTGGAATGTTTCATTAAAAATTAAAATAACCTCCAAAATGTGAATGAATGAGCAAGTATTTTTCTTGTCTAACTTTAAGCAAAAAACCTTAAAATTTATTTATTTTTTAAATTCATTTATTTATGCATACAAGAACTGGGGTGTAGGCCAGAGGTGTGGGGTGGTGAGAGGATTCACCAGAGACAGAGTGAGGAGCAGAACTGGCAGATCTACTGAAGTACACTGCTGAGGGGAGCAGCGGGCGGGTGGGAGAGGTCTGCTGCGCCCTGTGGGGAGCCCCCTGGCCGGGGATGGATCTCCTGCTGCAGTGGCTGCAGACAGCTTCATAGGCTGAGACTTAACGCATTGAGCCACCAGGGAGGCCCAAAATTTAAAATTTTAAATCTTAAATAGCTGGCATCTGATATATCTTCCCTTTAAAACAAACAATTTGATCTATAGTCGGTTAATTTGTATCAGACCAAAGTCCTCCTTTGGACAACAACTGGAGAAACTGAATAAAATATTTCAAAATATGTGATTGAAGCATAGGATTTTCAAGCAATACTTGCACAAGGAGACCTGAGAGAGGGAGAACATGTGGGAACTGTCAGATCTATTCTCTTCCTTAAGGTATTAGTTGACTCTCCAGTGACTGGCTAAAATACAGAAAAGTACAACAGGAGTATTTGCTGCTCCATTAAGATAGAAAGTTGAAAATGGATTTCAGAGTCCATGAAAGTATAAGCACTCTGCTGATTTTCCCTGGTTTTCACTTCAGACACCCAAGTAGTAGGGAGTGTCTCAGCGAAAAGAGCACATGGGGCCTCCCTGGTGGTGCAACAGGTTAAGCTCAGTGCTGTGGAGCTGTGGAAAGCTACAGTGCAAGTTCAATGTCGATGCGGGGCGGGAGAGACTCCCACATGGCGCAGGGGACCTCTCCTGCCTCTCCCACCACTCCGCTCCCCTCAGCAGTGTGTTTCTGTCTATCTGCTTGTTCTGCTCCTCACTGTCTCTGGTGAACCCTCCCACTGGCCCACACCTCTGGCCTGCTCCCCAGTTTGTGCATAAATAAAATAAAATAAATCTTAAGAAAAGAAAAGAGCACATAATTCAGGTCACCCAACTAGCTCAAGTGCTAGGCTGTAAAACAAAGTTCAGTGAATTTAAAAGAGTTGATATCAAAAAGATTGTGTTCTTTGTGACAATTTGAAATCAACAACAAAATATCTAATGTAACATTAAAAACTGATATTAAACAACATGGTCTAAATAATCTATTGAAAAGATAATAAATAAAATAAATTAAAAAATATTTTTGGCCTTCCCGGTGGCTCAGTGGGTTAAGCACAGCACTATGGAGCTGTGGGCGGCCGCGGCATGTGTTCCAGGCCCGGCCAGGCGCAGCAGACGCTCCTGCTTCTCCCGCTGCTCCCCTCAGCAGTGTATTTTGGTTGATATACCTGTTCTGCTCCCCATTCTGTCTCTGGTGAACCCTCTCACCGCCCCACACCTCTGGCCTGAACTCCAACTTGTATGCAAAAATAAAATAAATCTTAAAAAAGTATTTTGAACTGAATGATAATGAAAGTATAGCATATTCAAGTGTGTAAAGGGCCTCGCAGGTGGCCTGGGGCTTAAGTCTCAGTGCTGTCACCTCTACAGCCTGACTTTGATCCCTGGCCAGAGTTAGGAGCTAACTCACATATGGCGCAGTGAATCTCTACTGTCTCACCCATGTACCAGTGTACTTCAGTAAATCTGCCTGTTCTGCTCCCCACTCTGTAACTGGTGAATCCTCTCACCGCCCCACACCTCTGGCCTACATCCCAGTTCTTCTATGCAAAAAAATAAATAAATAAATAAATAAATAAATAAATAAATAAATAAAAAATAAATAAAATTTGGAGAGTGCCTATAAAGCAATGTTAAAAGGAACAGATATCTTTGTTTTTGTTTTTTTTTAAATTTGGTTTAAATATTTACATTAGAAAAGAAGGAAAGTCTAAAATAAATGTCCTAGGGTTACTTTAAGAAGCTAATAAAAGAAGATCAAAGTATGGTCAAAAGAAATAGATGAGCTAACTCAAAAGAGAAGAACTAGAAAACAAGACCAGAGTATTCAAAGCAATTTTGAAAAGAACAACAAATTTGGAGGATGTATGCTATTTGATTTCAGATTTATTATAAAACTATAGTAATCAGGGCCTCCCGGTGGCGCAACAGTTGAGCGCTGCGCTGTGGAGCTGTCGGCTGTGAGCGATGCGGGTTCGAGGCCCAGCCGGGGAGAATCCCACATGGTGCGGCAGACCTCACCTGCCTCGCCCACTGCTCCCCTCAGCAGTGTATTTCTGATCTGCCTGTTCTGCTCCCCACTCTGTTTCTGGTGAACCCTCTCGCCTCCCCGCACCTCTGGCCTGTACCCCAGGTTGTATACATAAATAAATAAAATTCTTATAAAAAAAAAACTCTGGTAATCAAGACTGAGTGGCAGTGACATTATACATGACATACTCATTAAGTAACAGACTAGGTAGCTGGGGTATATAGTCACATTTAAGTGATCACTTGATTTTTTGTAATGACAGCAAGGCAAATTAATGGAGAAAAAGAAAGACTTCTCAACAAATGGGGTGATAATGAGTGATGATACACAAGAAAAAATATTGAGCTTTGTTGGCTCAAATAAATTGGGGCAAGCAAAACCAAAGGAATTTATTAAAAAATCAAGAGTGGGGATTTGAACCTGGGAAGCAGTCAGGTAGATTTTATTCTGCAAGAAATATTCCAACAAACACAAGTTTGAATTTTGTTTATGTAGGTAGGAACCATGAATAATTGATATTAAAATATAATTATTCCTGACAGAGGATTTCCAATTCTAAGTCTCTTTGTCTAGAGAGAAGTTAAAACATACTATGTGCAGCTGTTTGGTTTAATTGTTTACCTGATTTCTAAAGAATATACTTCGGAGATGCAAATGTTAAGTGCCATTGTTAAAGTCTTCTATCTGCTACTTGGTCATTAGATAGGGTTGAAAGACTGGTGTTCCCTCAGGTGGCAGACTCCTGTATAAACTACAGAGTGGAGCCTATTCTAACTTGAAATCTACACAGATGGATTTTCTCTTTTGCCTGCTAGACCAAAGAGGGGAGCATGAAAGTTTTATAATATGTTCACAACTTTAGTTTAAACCTCATTCCATACATGAAAATAATTTAGATGGATCACAGACAAAAACACAAATGTTAAAGCCATATTCTAAATAGAGCTGCAATAAACAAGTGAGTGCAAGTTCCCTTGAAATCACTATTTTTGAATTTTGGGGGGTAGATGTCTAAGAGTGGTGTTACTGGGTCTTTTGGCAGATCCATTTTTAACCATTTTTAAAAAAGATTTATTTATTTATGCATACAAGCTGGGGAGTTGGCCAGAGGTGTGTGGTGGGGGTGAGGAGGGGAAGGTTATGTCAGAGGATTCACCAGAGACAGAGTGGGGAGCAGAACAAGCAGATTGACTGAAATACACTGCTGAGGGGAGCAGTGGGCAAGACAGGAGAGGTCTGCTTGCACCATGTGGGAAGCTCCCTGGCTGGGGATCGAACTCCAGCTGCAGTGGCTGTGGATAACATCATAGTGCTGGGACTTAACCACTTGCACCACAAGGGAGACCCCTCTTAAGCATTGTTGATGGAGATATAAAATGGCTCAGTATTTCTCAATTCTGGAAAATGTTTGTAAAAGTAGCAAACACAATTATATTCCTATGTATTTTGCTCAAGAATGATGAAAATATATGCTTACAAGAAAGGTTTGTACAGGAATATTCATATCAATTATGTCTATAACAGCCAAATCAGAAACAACTCAGGTTTCTATCAATGGGAGAATGAATTAGTAGATTGTGGTATATTTCTACAATGGGATATGACTGAGCAATAAAAATGGTAAGAACACACATACAAGGATAAATCCTAAAACCAGTCTGCTGGGTGAAAGAAGACATACAAAATACATAAATTTATAAGACTTATAAAACTAATAAATGAGGGATAAATCAGCACAAAGGTTGACTAGTGAGACAGGGACAGGGGTTTACCAAGAAGGGGGCTGAGTGAGGAAATTTTCTGTGGATTACACGGGTGAATGCATTTGTCAAAGCTCAGTGAATTTAGATTTAATACCTCAGTACGTACACGTACTTGAATATAAATTGTACTTGGAAAGAGAACATAAGGTATAAACAAAGAACTTTAATGATATATGTGCCAAAATATTTAAAGAAAAATAACTGCAATTTATCTTTTGAAAGCACACACAGAAAACAAGGACTAGTAGATGGAAAAATGTAAATGAATAAATGTGATATTGATAACACAAATGTAGTTGCATATTGACAGTAAAATATACATAGAGTTTGCATTATAAAATTATTTTGATTTACTGGATATTTGAAAATTTTTCTAATAAAATATTGGAAAAATAAATGCAAAATAAAATAATTTTGTTTATTTCACACACATATGTATAAAGACAAAAAAATTTATTTCTGACAGAGCAGTAAATTAGAAAAAAAAGAATTTGAGAAAGAAAAAAAATGATCTGAATTGATTGGATGGAGATGTAAAATGGCTCAATATTTTTCATTCCTGGAAATTTTTTGTAAAAGTAGCAAATGTAATTATATTCCTATATATTTTGCTCAAGATTAATGAAAATATATGTTTACAAGAAAGGTTTGCACAAGAATATTCATATTGTTTATAACAGCCAAATCAGAAGCAATTTATGGCAATTCAAAAAGGAAAAATGTAAAACAGTAAAAGTCAGTATTTGGATAACTCTATCATTGAGTGAGAAAATAATATGTGTACAATTAAAATATATGAAACAATAGCATTAAAGGCAGAACTATAGTGAATCTATCACAGAACAGGAAGAGGGGCACCCCAGAACCCCCAAATCTGACCTATCTAAATAGGTTCTGTCATCTACCTCATCAAGACAAAACATATAGACCTTTAATGGAAAGGAAACAATACAAGTAGTGTGCTACAGAAAAGACAAAGAATATAGTTTCCAAATCAAGCATCCAATGTTACCCAGCCCTTTATGGGTAAAAGTCCACCCAAAAGGGATTGTTCCAAAGCAAGGCCCGAAAGCCTGCCACAGTCTAAAGGACCTTCCAGCAGGGACCCATAGAAAAGGGTCAGAAATATCAGAAAGTCTGGGAGGAAAAGAGCAAAATCAAAATCAAGATATTTTGTAAAGATTTGTTGACCAATGATTGGCATGCATTTTGTGATGTAAACATCAATTTATTAACTGCCATTGTTAACCACCCCATGGAGGGAGGCATTTGTCTCAACCAGTCCAGGACCAAGAAGCAAGTCAGTTTTTTCACATGTCTCTCTGCTTCATGTGCCTCCTGCAGGTCTCCTGGCTCGCCATCCTGTTCGCTTCCTTCTTCATTCTCCTCTTCAGCTTCTTCTCCTCCCTGCTGAGCTCCACTCTGCTTTGGGTGGGGCAGGGAACCCAGGACCTCCCATTTTCCTGGGGAACACCCTGTTACAAATACAATTAAAGAGTTCTAAGATTCTTTGTTATATTTGTTATAGCACCAATTCATATGTACTAAGTCAAAGCTAAATCCCATAATTTCTAGAGTAAGCAACATATTAGCTCCTTAGGACTGCTATAACAAATTATCATAAACTGGGTGGCTTAAAACAATAGAAACTTATTTCCTCAAGATTCTGGAATCTGGAAAACCAAAATAAGGCATTGGCAGGGCATGTTCCCTTTGAATGTTCAACTATATGTGAACATTTATATTACTTGCTATGATCTTATAGTGGTTAGTGCTCTGCATTGTGAAAATTTAAATAATTTTTTAAGGACGTTTGAGAAATTTTTTACCTACACATTTCAGCAACAGATAGAAAAAACAGATCAAAAAAATCAATAGATATGTAGAAAATTTGAAGAATAAAATAAACACAGTTAAACAAACTGGCATTTTTAGAACACTGCAACCAATGATCTCATTATCCTTATTTATTCTTTTCAAGTAGAGTTGGAACATTTACCAATATCAACCAATCTCAGCGCCATAGCAGTGGTCAAAAGATTTCAAAGTTTGATCTCATCTAACACTTGTTCTCTGAATACAGTGAAATTATATAAGATGATAATGTTCAAAAATAACTAGAACATTTATACTGTTTGGAAGTTAATTTATGTAATTATAAATATTTCATGATTCAAAAAAGAAAACTAATTAGAAGTTAAGTGATAATTTGAAATGAAATGAAGAATGCCACTATGGCACACAATTTATTGGAAAACAACGAAAATGTACTTAGAGGGAAATATATATATTAATTTATTGGCATAATTAATTAAAAAAACTGAAATCAATAAAGAAAGAATGACAGAGGCTGAAAAATAGAAGTAACAGAAATTAATAAACTAGAAAACAAACAATACAAAAGAGTACGAAAAAACTAGTATATTAATGTGGTTTAAAAGGCTTTGGAAAAACTTATTTTTGAGAATAAAATACAAATTTTGAGAAGAAAATAATAATTACCAATGTCAAAATAAAAGAGACATTACTAGATATTACAGACACTACAAAGTGAAAAAGAAAATAGTATCTTTTCACTGACAAATTTTAATGTTTTAAAATACACTAACTGGGCCTCCCGGGTGGTGCAGCGGTTAGGCGCTGCACTGCGGAGCTGTTGGCAGCGGCGACAGGCATTCAACGCCCGGCCGGGGGGATTCCCACATGGCGCGACAGACTCCTGCCTTGCCCACTGCTCTCCTCAGCAGTGTGTTTCTGTCGATCTTCTTGTTCTGCTCCCACTCTGTCTCTGGTGAACACTCTCGCCACCCCACGCCTCTGGTCTAAAACCCAGTTTGTATGCATAAATAAATCTTTAAGATAAATAAATTTAAAAAAATAAATGAAAATACATTAACCTCTAAAAAAGATAGAAAATATGTATAATTCTATATTTATTAAAGACATCTAGTGAGTAATTTAAAACTTTCCTACAAAAAATTAAAAGTCCAGATGGCATCATCAGTGAATTTATCCAAATTTTACAAAAATAGGAAATAGAAAAATAGAGAACACTTCTAATTCATTTTATAAGGCCAATATAACCTTGATAGAAAATACAAAAAGAACAAGAGAAGAAAATGCAAGCCAATATTATGAAGATAGTTGCAAAATCTCACTGAAGATATTAGTAAAGTGAATCTTACTATACATAAAGGGGGAAATAGATCATGACTCAGAAGTTTTAGTCCATCAAAATAAAGTTCATTCAACGTATAACACTAGTCAACAAATTTTTACAAAAGTCATATAACTGAAATAAAGTTAATCATTTCCTATCAATTTGTATGTGCTCAACATGAAAATGACAGTCAAATTCTAATTTAGGCTCTAGTTTTTTTGGTAATCGGCAATAAATTGATGTTTACATCACAAAATGCATGCCAATCACTGGTCAACAAATCTTTACAAAAGTCATGTTATGAAATAAAATTAGTCATTTCCTATCAATTTGTATGTGCTCAACATGAATATGACAGTCAAATTGTAATTTTGGCTCTAGTATTTTTTGTAATCTCCAATAAATTGATATTTACATCATGAAATGCATGCCAATAGTAATAGGCTTATGGTTAATACTTGTAAAAAATCAAGTCATAGACTACTTCTTAGATTTCTTCACTTGTCTCTTGTCCAGCTGTTCAGGAACATCTCCGGGGACTGTCCAGCACTGTTCAGCCAGCAATGTAGTGGACCATTTTCCCTGGTATCTTTGTTCCATCGATGTGATATATTGATGAAAATGTTTGCCATGTTCATCACTGACCATACCACAGTTTTCTTGGGAAGAAATCCAGATGGGAATGAAGAAAGTGGATCTTTAGAGACATAGTGCAGCCAAGTTTCTGATACTGTATCAGCATATCTTCTACTAGTTCCTTGTAGTTTTCTGCCCTAACATTCCCAAGAAAGTTTGTAGACACTAGGCGGAAAGCATTCCATGCTTATTTTGCATCACCCTACAGCAAGTTGTTGAACTGGTCATCTCAATGCAGAGGAAATGTTTGGGTAGACTACTCTCGACTTCTTTGGCTTCATTATTCCGCTGGAAAGAGGAGGAACCAAGCAGCAGTAACAGTCTTTTATGTGGTTGCTTAGCTCTCTCCACACCATGGAGACTGCAAATGGCATTGATGGTCTTTTGCCGTTGAACCACTGTGAAAGCTGTGTTCTACATGTAGCACAGCATATATGCAGGGCCCAAGGCTTGTCTTGGTCACCAACCTTGCATAGAAGTAAAGATGCTAATCCTTCTTCACTTGAGAAGTGATACTTTTCTTCTGGTTGGCAAATGTCACTTACCCACAAATAGAGCAGAAATTGTCCACGCTATTAACGCACTTTCGAGGCATTCCTGTTCTGTATTGTGCCTAGATGGATAAAATAATAACAGTTGTATGGAACAGTAGCTTAAACTGTCTCGCACAAAGCCTGAAATATTTTCAATGCTCAAGCTTTCTATAGTGACTCTTGACATCAGCTTACTTCAGCTGTCGCTTGGCAGTCGTATTGCATTGCATTAGAAAATGATGCCATCAACTCTGGATGATGTGTGCATGATGGTATTATGCAATGTGATGCAATATTACATCATTCAAGGCTGATTTAGGATGTTGTTGCAGTCCTGCTGGATAAATTTACACAGTGAAACATATAAAATGAATTATATGAAATATCTTCAAAATGTGAGCTAATAAAAAATTTTCAGGCTTATATTCATGTTCAGAATACGAAGATAGTACAGATTAGGGCCTTTTTAAGTCAATAATGATCTCACTGTTGACCAGTGTAATCAGTTAATGTACTGATGTACATTATATCTCGTCAACTCTGTGACACAAGTTTAATAACCGTTCATGACTTAAATGAAAAATTCTCAGCAAACTAGAAACAGAAGGGAACTTCTGATTAATTTTTTAAAAATCCTATATAAGATCCTGAGCAAATAGTAAACTTAATGGTTAAATATTTGAAGTTTTTCTGAGATGAAAAATAGAACAATGCATAAATAAATCTTAAAAAAAAAGAAGGCAAGAGAAAGAAAAAAAAAGTATAAGAATTGAAAAGAAGAAATAAAACTATTATTTGTATACAACTTGATTTAAATATAAAAATTAGACTATTTTATTGAGTAGCTTAATACTACAAGCTTTATAGACACAATTCAAAAAGTAATACTTTAACAACCCATTCTAAAGAAGTAATATGCATGAATCAGAACTGTTTTAAGGGTCTCCCCAGTGGTGAAGAGGGTTAAGCATATTACAATAAAGCGATCAGCAGCCATCACAGCACGAGTTCAATACCCGGCCAGGGAGATTCCCACATGGTGCAGCAGACCTCTCTTGCCTCGCCCGCTGCTTCCCTCAGCAGTGTACTTCAGTCGCTCTGCCAGTTCTGCTCCCCACTCTGTCTTTGGTGAATCCTCTCACCACCCCACACCTCTGACCTGTACCCCAGCTTGTATGCATAAATTAAAAAAAAATCCTTTAAAAATACTGTTTTAAAATACCTACTTTCTCCAAATTTATCTATAGATTCAATGCAATACCAATAAAAATCTCAGCAACAAAATCTCTTTATTTCAATGAAACTGACAAATTAATTCTAACATGTATATGCAAATACAGTGTAGTAACAACTAGTGGGCCAAGATTTACCCAGGTATTATAAAAGAAGAAGAAAGTTTAATAAAAGTATGCAGTAATTTATGTTGACTATAAAGGAGTAGTCATTAAAACAGTGTGGTACTGGTACCAGTTTAGACAAATAGAGCAATGGAGCACAACAGATAATCTAGGAGACATACCCATATATGGATACATGATTTATGATAAAGATGGCCTTTCAGAATGAAATAATAGTTTTTGAAAGGTAAAACAACGCAGTGTTTAGAAAATACCATAGATTATTTTTAAACCTTAGGAAAACAAAGTTTCCTTAAATGGAACATATCAGGCAAGACATAAAATATTGGTAAATTAGGCCTCCCTGGTGGTGCAACAGGTTGGGCACAGCGCTGTGGAGCTGTCAGTAGCTGCACCACGAGTTTGATGCTCGACTGGGGAGATTCCCACATGGTGCAGCAGACCTCTCCTGCCTTGCCTGCTGCTCCCCTCAGCAGTGTATTTTGGTAGAGCAATTTGTTCTGCTCCCCACTTTACCTCTGGTGAACCCTTTCACAGCCCCACACCTCTGGCCTGCACTCCAGTTTGTATGCATAAATAAATAAATCTTTTAAAAAATTTGGTAAACTGGCCCGTATTAAAAAAAACTGTTTTTCTAAGTATCACTTGAGTGAAAAAGCAACCATGAGCCTAGAAATGTGTGCAGTGTTTACTACAGTGACTGAGTGACATCAGATATGTTTGTATAGGAACTCTAAATAGAAGAAAAATATGGACAACCAAAAATTTTAAATGCACTAAGAAATTAATTATACTATTATTTTTCAGAAAAACACCAAGGGGGAAGAACATACTCTCTTCACCCAAAATATCTAATTTGCTAATAAATAAATGAACTGATCCTCAATCTCAAACAAAAGGAAAATTGAAAACAAAACCATCACAAGATAGAAATACATTTCCATTAGAATAACAAAAATTTAAAAAATTACTATCCAAAATGTTGAGGAGAAGCAACTAGAATTCTTGTGAACTGTTGTTTGGAGTTTAAATCATTACAACCACTTTGAAAGTTGAAAATATTTACTATTATAAAATGCACATGGTCTAGCAATTTTACCCATAGACATATATCAAACAGAAATGACCTAAGTATGAATAAAAATAAGAAGAATGTTCTCCACAGAACTCTCTGTAATAGCTGAAATTTGGAAAACAATTTGCTGTCCATGAAAACTTAGAATGGATAACTAAATTGTGGAATCCTATAATAAAATACTTGATCACAAAGTAAAACAATAAATTACCACAATACCTAACAATGTGCATGAATTTTGCAGACATAATGTAGAGTAGAATTGCCAGATACAAAAGAATACATAATGCATGATTCCATTTATATATATGTTTAAAAGAGGAAAGCTTCGTTTCTGGTTAGAAGTAAAAATAATGACTTTTGGGGGAAAGAAATGGTACAGAGACTAAGGGAGTTTCAGAAAGATTGTCATGTTCTGTTTCTTGCTCTGGGTGATGGCTGCTCAGACATTTTTGTAAAAATTCACAAGCTGCACACATTGAGTTGTATGTTTTTCTGAATATATTGAATACTAAAACGAAGTTTCCTTAAAATTAAAATTAAATTCATAAATAATGCACTAATATTTATACTTTTCTACAATTTTGCCAAATCATTAAACTGCTTGGAGATAAGTAGATCTATCTTTGTTTTTCTTTTAAAAGTTTCTTTTAGTATTTAAGCACATATATATTCCTTGTACTTTGAAAATAAATGCTAAGTTGGCACTGTTGTTGAGGAATCACTTTATTCAATTAAAAATGAAATGAAGTCTTCTCATTTGGTTTCAATTTCCCATCTGGAATTCATATAACTACCATGGTTTATCCCTTGTAGCTATTCACTATTGGGAACAATTCCGTTTTTGCAGCCCACTTAAGCCACTTTTTTTTTCTTAATTGATGCTTAGACCTCACCCCATCCTACATAGAATAACCCTACTGAACATGTTAGAAATGCTTGAGAAAGTTAAGCTGGGAGGTGATGACTTTGCCCTGGATTTATTTGCATTTCTCTCTTTGATGTGATGCAGATAGACTAGTGGTGAGAAGAGATTGGTTTTCAGGTCTGGGCTAAGGCTACTACCAAAGACTAAATTTATTAGTTTAATATACTATATTGTAATTAAAGAATATGGCCTGCATAATTATTCTCTAGAACTGAAGATCTTAGAGTTTTTGTTTCCAGCACTTCTCTACACTCATAAAAAACTCAGATGATTCCCAAGGAGCTTGGATTTTTGTGTTTTATATCTATCAATATTTACCATATTAGCAACAAAGGGAAATATTTCAAATGTATTTAGGTTATTTTTAAAACAGCAACACTGTACTCTTTACATCTTAGCATATATGATATAGTCTGGTGGAAAATGATTGTTTTTAGGACGAAAAATAAGTGAAAAAGGTAGCATTGTTTCATATTTTTTCAAATCTCTTTAATGTATGGCTTGATAGAAGACAACTGGTTTCTTGTGTTTGCTTGTGCATTCAATCTCTTGCGATTTGAGAAGTCACGAGGTTCTTGGAAAACATCACTGTATCCACATGAGAGATTGAGAATGAAAAAGATAAATAATCTCATATATTACTATTAAAATAGGTTTAGCCCACAAGACCACCTGAAAGGTTCTTGGGTATCCCCTAGAACCTCCAGACCACTTGATCAAGGAAATGTGTAAGATTTCTATTATCTAATATATTTAGTCAATTATTGCAAACATTTCATGTGTCCAAGTGTTTGTATGAGAGTTTACTTACAATGTAATTAATAAAAGTGTAATTAATTATTTAAATATAATATGAAATATATGAATACCTTCATATATTATAACTGTAAATCAAAAGTCAGTAAATAATGTATGACCCTTGAGCTAGTTGTGGATTTTATATTTTGAAAGAATTGTTAAAACATGAAGACATACATTCACAGAAGTTATGCAACAGAGACCATATAAAACCTAGAATATCTGCTTCTCTGTATAGAAACAGTTTGCTAATACTTACGTAAATAAAACAGTTGTATTAATCATATTTGATGCAATCATATATATCTTTCTACTTGGAAAGTAAAAAATCAAAGGTATATGAAGTTTCCCAGTATGAACACAAATTTATGGCATTTAAATTTTGAGTCTCATGTGTTTTGCCAAGTACAATTTTTTCCACTTTTAATTTATCCTTGAGCTTTATTGGTTCTGATTTTAATATTACCACTTAGCTTTTATATATTCCTCAATTATTTTTTAATGTATCTTCTATAAAATATCTTGCTGGATTATGAATTTTTAAACCATCTGAGAGTATGTGACTCTAAGAAGTTTAATTTAGTTCATTCATATTTGTTGTATAAGTAATATTTGTTCTTTCTTCTGTCATTTCAATATCTTATACTCTTTTTAAAAAATTTACTTTCATTTACCATCTGCCATGCATATTCTTTGATTTTTTTAATCCTCTACTAATTTGTAAAACATATGGCCCATTGTAATACAATTAGTGGTTATTAATGTCTATGCAAATATTTGAAACAACAATATGACAAATGAAACTATCTATTCAAGAAACCCAAATAAGTGAGAATTAAAACTGGCAATAGTTCCTATTTATTGTGTTGGGAACTGTGCAAAACATTTGCATAAATCAGTTCATTTAATCCTCACAATAGCTTTGTGAATAAGGTCCTCTTATAGATAAATGCTCATGGGATTTAAATAAATTGTCCCCCGTCATCCGTCCAGTGAGTGGCAGGGATGGAAGTCAAACCCTTTTCTGGCTGAAACCCATCCCATCATTAACCATAATGCTATCCTTGGGGTTCTTCCTGAACTGTGCATTCTTCCCCAAAGATTTCAGGGGACAGGCCCTCCCCTTGCTGTAATCCTGTCTACTCTATAAGGAACTGTGGTGGCTTGTGTCTATGAGATCCAGTTTTCCCATGAAAATACCATGGATTGCTTGGGGGTGTTGAACAGGTTGACAAAGGCCCTAGAGAACTTGGGAGCACACTCTAAGGTTTTGATCTTTGACTGGGGCCCAACTGGGTGTTTGTTTTGAAAGCTCTTTTTTTTTTTTATTGTTATTTATGTCTTTTACATTTTGTATTCCCCTTGGGCGGCCCACCACCAATTCACCCATGATCCATCTCCATGGTCCCCTGTATTCTCCTCTCTTCCATTTTGTGCCCTTATCCTCCCCTTCCCCCACCCCCACCCCCCCACCGCTCAGTGTCTCTCTCCCACCCGGCCTCCCTATAGTCCTGTTATAAGTGAAACCATTCGATATTTTTCTTTTTCTTTCTGGCTTATTTCGCTGAGTATGATTCCCTCTAATTCCATCCATGTC